>PVJS01001611.1:0-94903 GCA_004027185.1 Glis glis
CCTCCGCAACTTCATGAGACCCGGTTTCAAAATAAAGTATAAAAAATAGGGCTGGGGGTGTAGCGTGGAGGTAGAACACCCCTGGGTTCAATCCCCGGTATCGCCAAAAAAAAAATAAAAATAGGGCTGGGGGTGTAGCACGGAGGTAGAATGCCCCTGGGTTCAATCCCCGGTACCGCAAAAAATAATAATAATAATAATAAATAAAGAGTGTAGGCTTTCTTGAGTCTACATTCATTGCTTAAAATCTCTTAAGATAACAATGGAAAGCTCTGTGCAGTGGCACACAGCTGTGGTCCCAGCTACTCGGGATGTTGAGGCAGGAGAATTGCTTGAACCTAGGAGCTCAAGGCCAGCCTGGGTAACTTAGTGAGACCACCTCCTATAAAATAGATAAATAAACAAACAAACAAAAAAAACAAATAAAAGGAGAATAAGGTAATGAAGCACATCATATAATTATAGAAAATACTAAGGAAGCTCTTTGATTCTGTTTTATGAGAGACACCAAGATAAATTGTTAAGTTAAAAAGCAAGATACCATCACTGCATAGTATACTACAGTTTTGTTTTTTGCTATGCTGGGTACCAACCCAAGGCCTCACACATGCTAGGCAAGGTCTCTACTACCTAACTACACCCCAGCCCTATAGTTTATTTTTTTAAAAAGAAGAAAACAGGGTTGAGGATGTAGCTTGGTGATAGAGTGCATGCTTAGAGACCCTGGGTTCAATCCCCAGCCCAAAGAGAAGGAGAAGGAGAAGAAAAGGATTTACCTGTGTTTTTGTGTCTGTTGTGTATGTAGATCATCTGTGGCAAGATGAACAAGGAACTGAAAATTGGTTGCCTCTGGGGAGAGATGCGTGAAGGCCAGGGAACAGGAGTGGGAGGGAGACGTCACACAAACTCTTGGGCACCTTTTGGATTTTGTGCCATGTGAATGTATCACTTATTCAAACAAATTTAAAAAAAAAATGTTAAGGGGAAAAAATCCCCAAAGACGCCAAATATTAGGCTCCCCACTAGAGGTTTCCTGAGCAAACCAAGCCTAGTTTGATGGTTCTGCAGAGGTTTCACTGTTTACTCCCTGCTATCTGGCAAGAGTTTTGTCATGTCAAGCAGAGAAATGGGGTACATTCTGTGCCTAATGGTCTCCAGCACCTCCAAACACTATCTAACAGCAGTTAGAATCTGAGCCTCAGCTCAGTTGTGTACCAGGTAGTCTCTTTGTTAAATGAATGAATGAATGAATGAATGAATGAATGAATAATACTCACCCCCTGTTCTCTTGTCTACCACACAGAAAAGAAGAGTGACGGGAAGAGTGGCCTTCTGCCCCTGGCTCCCAGCAAGCCCGTGGCACCCATCTTCCTGCAGGGGCTTTCTGATCTCAAAGTCATGGATGGAAGCCAGGTCACCATGACAGTCCAGGTGTCAGGTCTGTCTCTGAGCCTCCCCCCTTGGGGGTGGGGCGAGCATGGTCACAGTTACAACATAGGTATGGCTCCCGAGGCCCTTCTCAAATCATTGACCCACCAGAATATCAGCCTAGGGCCATCAGGCAATGGGCCCAAGGAAGAGGGGCTTCTTGGCCTCTCTTTTCTGCCTCTCTAGGTTGGATTTTCTGGATTCAAGGTTAAATGGGTCAGGGGAAGAAAATGGCTGGAGCTAGAGGGGTGAGGGATTAATTTGAAAACATGCAGCCAATGTAGCTGAAAAGCTTTGAAGACTGGTATAAACAAACTTCCCAACTCTCAGAAGATAGTCTCAGTTGCTCTATTCATATTTTAAGAAAAGATAGAGGACAGGTCCTTCTAAAACAGGGACAGGGAAATGAGACTGCAGCTAGCACCCTCGTCTAAAATGTCACAGTCCTTTCTAGAGGTGAGCAAGGGAAACCGGGGCAGCTCCTGGCTTGGCACTCATGGCTGGGGCAGCCATAGTGGCTGCCAAGTGCCTCTGTGGTCCTTGGCCCCTGACCAGCACTGCTGACAGCTGAAGCTCACCCTCCTGGTGTTTTAGTTCCTCTTGAACTGCGGAAGCAATGAAGATGAGTAGTGAGAGAACCCGTGGGCTCGGCTTCTAGGGATGCTTGGATGCTTCTGCAGGCTGGAGGCCATCCTGCAACAGCCCGAAGGCAGAGCTGGGGCCCCACCCCTGTCCACTCTCTCCTGGCCTCTTCCTGAGTCCTCCGGTTGGGAGAGATTGGAGGTGCTCTACACCTGGCCTCCAGGTGTGTTATGTTGCACACATAGCAGATGGCCATCTGCTCACTCTTGAGCCTCCTCAGGGCCTGATGCCCCCAGTCAGCCTTGGCAGCCCATTCCAGGACCTTGCTCCTCTAACAGCAGAGCATTATGGTCAGGTCTGACATCAGAGGAACCCTCACCAGTGGCCACTATTTCACATCCCAACAAATTCCAGAAACATAGACCAGTAAAAAACTGCTGTGCTACCAAGAACTGCATTTGGAAATCCTGTGCAAGCTGGTGTCCTGGGAGAGCACTGGTATGGTAGCTTTTTCTTTCTTTCTTTCTTTCTTTCTTTCTTTCTTTCTTTCTTTCTTTTCTTTCTTTCTCTCTTTCTCTCTCTCTTTTTCTTTCTTTCTCTCACTCTTTCTCTCTTTCTTTCTTTCACTCTTTCTCTCTCTCTCTCTCTCTCTCTCTCTCTCTCTCTCTCTTTCTTTCTTTTTTGCGGTACTGGGGATTGAACCCAGGGGCATTCTACCTCTGACTTTGAGCTACATCCCCAGCCTTAATTTTTATTCTTTATTTTGAAACAGGGTCTCACTAAGTTGCGGAGGCCTCACCTAGTAGCTGAGGCTGGCCGCAAACCTGTGATTCTCCAGTCTCAGCCTCCCAAGTATTGGGATTGCAAGCATGCACCACCACACCCGGCTGGTAGCTCTCTTTCTGTGATGATCTGCAAGGGAACTGCCATGAAGTCACCATTGCTTTCGACTACGTGTGTAAGGCAGTGCGGAGCAGGAAACACATTCAGTTTGAACCCAGTAATTCTGTTATGCTTAGTAGGATCAAGCCATTTAAATTCTAACTTTAAGAACCATTCTTCCAGCCAGGCGTGGTGGCGCGTGCTTGTAATCCCAGTACTTGGGAGGCGGAGACCAGAGGATCCGGGTTTGCGGTCAGCCTCAGCTACTTAGTGAAGCCCTCTGCAACTTCGTGAGACCCGGTTTCAAAATAAAGGATAAAAAATAGGGCCGGGGGTGTAGCTCGGAGGTAGAACACCCCGGGTTCAATCCCTGGTACCGCAAAAAAAAAAAAAAGAACCATTCTTCCTGGGTTTTCTTTTTCATCTCCAAAATCATATTTTCACTTCTAGTTTCTCTTATAATTTCTCCAAATCTGTTACTGAATAAGCATAATGTACATAACTTTTGTGTTTTCTTTGGGTTAAATGCTATATAATGGACAGCTAAGGGAGGTTCAACTCATGTATTTAGCCCTCCCAACAAACCTACAAGTAGATGCTGTTAGAATCCCTATTTACAAGAGGGAAAACTGAAGCATAGAGAGTTTGGTAGAGTGTTGAGTACAATATTTACAGTATTAAGTGTGGCGTTGCCACCTGGCCAGGGAAGTCCCTCCCTGACCAGTCCCCTGCCCTTCGCCTTGGTTCAGGGACTCCACCCCCCCAGGTCATCTGGCTTCACAACGGGAATGAGATCCAGGAGTCGGAGGACTTCCACTTTGAACAGAGAGGCACTCGGCACAGCCTCTGCATCCAGGAGGTGTTCCCAGAGGACACAGGCACGTACACCTGCGAGGCCTGGAACAGCGCCGGGGGGGTCCGCAGCCAGGCCGTGCTCACGGTGCAAGGTGAGGCTGAACTGCTCACAGAGGGCAGAGAATGGGTGCTGCCGTGGCCTCTCCCAAAGCAGATAGAGGAGCTTGTGTGACCCCATCCCAGCCCCTGAGGCAGCTCCCTGTCCTCAGCCCCAAGCTCTAGCCAAGTAGGGTGTCCTCCCAGCTTTCTGAAGTTCCTAGGCTCTCTGGGCTATTGGTAATAAGCTGCATAGGGTGCTAAGAGGGAAGTGTGTAATACACTTAGTTTGGCAATGAGAGCTTTTGAGGGGGTTATGGGCATATGGATCCTCGCCCCTTAGAGAGCCCTTATTTTAGAGGAGAGGCAAGTTAAGTACAGACAGCGAGCAACAGCTCCTAGTTGGATACATCTGATACAGATCATTAACACCCAGGCCAGTGCCCTGTACCTCCTGGGCCCTCTCCTTGCTTTGGACATACAAGTTCATGTTGCTATTATCCTCTGAGAATGTAACCAAGACATGATTTGCAAGGAGAAAGATGCACTGTTTTTGTACGTCCAATCAAAGTGATTTCTGAACCAATTATTCTTTTTTTTCTTAAAACAATAGTTCTTTATTCTCTTATAGTTCTAGAGGCCAGAGGTCCAAAACCTAGGTGTCAGCAGGGCTGTGCTCCCTCTGAAGGCTCCAAGGGAGGAGCCTTCCTACCTCTTCTAGCTTCTGGGGGCTGCCAGCCATCCTTGACAAATGAGGTCCCATTCACATGAATATATGGGATTTGGGGTTAGGACTAGAACTTCTTTGTGGTGGACCAGCCATTCTTGGGTACCACACGGCCTTCCACCCTCACCACTGTGGAGACTGGGCTGGATGCTGTGTGCAGAAGCACTTCCCTCCCTGCCTTTACTCTTTGCCAACTTCCAGAGCCTCACGATGGCATCCAGCCCTGGTTCATCAGCAAGCCTCGCTCGGTGACCGCCTCTCTGGGACAGAGTGTCCTCATCTCCTGCGCCATAGCTGGTGACCCCTTTCCTACTGTGCACTGGCTCCGAGATGGCAGAGCCCTCTCCAATGATACCAGCCACTATGAGGTACTACAGAATGAGGACGTGTTCACCCTGGTTCTAAAGAATGTGCAGCCCTGGCACGCCGGCCAGTATGAGATCCTGCTCAAGTGAGTCCACATGTCTTGCCAACCTCCCTTGTCCTCTTCTCCCGAGATTCCTGTCTTCCCTGACCTGGAACTGGGCAGCCAGAGGAAGCACTAGCTGATGTGGGACTTCAAGGTCAAGCAAGTGCAGACTCAGTGATTCTCCCACTTGAGTAGAATAGATAGATGCTCATAGAGAACCTTTGCCTCTGAGCTCAGTTCCCCAGAATTCTCTGTTGTGGTACATTCTGGATTTTGCACAGAGTATGGTGTATGGAAAATATGAAGAAAAGAGGGAAGGCTTAAAGGTGGAATCATGGGAGGACAGAGGGAATGTACGTACTATTTATTTATTGATGTGTAACAAATTACCCCAAAACTTAGCATCTCAAAACAGAACATTTATTATCTCACCATTTCTGTGGGCTGATATGTTCATCTGTTTTCCATTAGGATAATGAAATACTTGAGTCTGGATATCATTATAAAGAAAAGAGGTTGATTTAGCTTATAGTTCTGGAGGTCCAAGGCCAGGGGCTGTACCTGATGATGGCCTTCTTGCCCCAGGCTGGCACAGAGCATTACATGGCAAGAGATAGGAAGCACACATGTGTCCTGGTCAGTCGGTCTGTCTATCTATCTATCTATCTATCTATCTATCTATCTATATCATCTATCTCTTCCTCTCTTCTTATATGGCCACCAGTATTCCATTATGGGTCCCCCATCTTGATGATTTTATCTAATCTTAATCTCCCAAAGGTCCCATACTAAACACCACAGTTGGATTAAATTGCCACCCTATTACCACCACATGAGCCTTTAGGGACACACTCAAACCATACTTAAATCATAGTAGTTGGGAATTGGAAGCAGTTTAACCAGATGGTTTTTCTTTGTAAATTGAAGTCAGGTTGTCACAGGCACTGATGTTCTTTTTTTCTCACCTTTTCAACATCTTGCTAGATTATACAGAAAGATAAGTACTATGAAGGTGCACTACTGTGTCCCCAGGCCTAGAACTGTGACCTGTAACAGGCTCACAGTCACCATTTGGCAGCTATTTGGGGTTTTGCTTGTTTTGTGTGTGTGTGTGTGTGTGTGTGTGTGTGTGTGTGTGTGTGGTACTGGGAATTGAACTCAGGGATGTTCTACCTCTGAGCTATCCCCTCAGCCCTATTTATTTATTTATTTACTTATTTACTTATTTATTTATTTATTTATTTATTTATTTATTTATTTAGAAACAGGGTCACACTAGGTTGCTGAGAATCTTGCTAAGTGCTAAGGCTGGTCTCAAACCTGCAATCTTCCTGTCTCAGTCTCCCAAGTTCCAGGATTACAGGCATGCACCACCACACTTGGCAGCTATTTGTTAAATGAATGTGATCCATAAGTGTTCTGCCTTTAGAATACTCCAACACTTAAAATTCTATGCCAATCCTGGATTGATAGAGATAGAATGCCTATCCTGGCCCTAGGGTGGGTATAAATGTTGAAGAAGAGCTCTTGTCTACATCTTGACCTGCAAATGAGATGTTATGCCACATCCTGAGAATGGTTAGACCTGCCCTGGCCCAAGCTCCTGGTCACTTTGCAAGGAATTTTCTTTCCCAGACTTTATCATTTCTCTATTCTGGGCCCATCATGTTTAAGGCCCTGAGCTACCAATAGGCTGCGTGCCAAAGCTACTGCCATGATAGGACATTGTACCTACAATGATTGATTGAAAAACCCAGTATGTATCCAATCCTCTTGGGTCCTTTCTGGGGATATGCTTTATCCTTGTATCAGTTAGCTTTTGCTGCATAACAAACCATCCCAATACTTAGTGGCCTTGAAAAATAGTCATTTTTTTTTAAAAAAAGCTATTATTTCTTAGGAGTCTTTGTGTTTTCTAGGAAGACCTGCTGATCTGGGTGAGGCTCAGTGAATCTCAACTGAGCTCAATGACCCACTTGTGATCAGCTGTGGGCTACTGGCCACCCTTCTATCATCAGCAGTATGCTCAGAATACATTGCCCACCTTCACATTGTACCTGAACAGTTATTACCTGGAGGGAAAATCTGCTTCCACAATAAAGCAACCACACTCTTACTCCCTAGGCCAGTACAAAGGATGGAAACTGATTAGATATGAAAATATTTGCTAATGAGCTTTCTGTATAGAAGGGGCAGTACTTTGAGATAATACTCATTTCATCAAGCCAGACTTCCTAGAGGGGATGAACTTTTTGTGGGCTTTGGGCAGGAGGGGGGGCTGAGACTTAGCCATTGAGAAAGGGTTTGGCTGTTGAATGGCTGAGCAAGAAAGGATCGGGTGGGAAGGGAGAGCAAAGTGAAGAGCCATGGGAAGTCGGCCAGGCCAGAGAGGAGGGTTGCATTGGGAGGTCGGCAAGCAGACTGTCTGGGGCCAGCTGTGGACAGTCATTAAATTTAGACTGTCCCAGCTGGAAGGGATTTCAGAAGTTATTAGCCTCCTCCTCATTTAGTAATGGGGGAAACTGAGGTCTCAGGTCATGGACTTGTTCACAGCCACCCAAAGGCCAAGAGCAGAGCCCAAGCCCAAGCCCTCATCTTTTGATTTAAATTAGATGCTCTATCCCTCTGGCCTAGAGTGGGGAGTTTCTCTCAAGTGCGCTGGGAGCTGGAGACCTGGGAAACTGCACTGTTGTATCCACCCATGAAGCCGGAGGTCCAGCCTCTTCATTCCTCTGGGAGGCTGTTGCCCTGACCTTGGCTTTGTCCCCAGCTGAAAGGAGCAAGTCAGTGGAAAGTTCTCCTGAGGAGTGTGTGCCAGGCCTGCCAGGGGCCTCGTTTACCTCCAGCCTTCCTTGTCCTGACAGAAACCAGACCCAAACCGGAGAGGAATGCCTTTCAAGGAGGAAGACTGGATGGCTGGGAGGAAACCAGGGGGCTGGGAGGAGGGTCCTGTCTGTCCCTGCGAAAGCTGTGGGTCAGGTGTGAGTGGGTTTCTACCACTCCTCCCCTTCCCTGGCTCTTGTCTCCTGTACCAAAAAGGGAAATAGCAAAAAGTCAGCTCTAAATTCCAGCTGAAATGTTTGAAAAATTGATACTTGCCAGGAAATTAGTTCTTTAATCTAGTTTTACATATAAAAAATCACCCCTGAGGTAGATGATTCAGAGCGGGGCAGGATCCAAAGCTTTGTAGCCAGGGAGGGGCCTTCTTATTCAGGGCTCATGAAGTGGGGGCCAGAGGGCTCTGTGAGTTTCTGGAAGGTGCACATAGAGCGTGGTGGCCCCGTTCCTCTGCAGCAGCATTGGGTAGGGTCTTGGCCTCAACCCAACCTGAGTTTGTAACCGAATGTGTGAAGGTCAGAGATGGCCCCCAGATGCTGTTCCAGCTTGGGTTATGGCATGTAGGCCCCAGGCAAGAGGCCCTGACCTTTGTAGGGTCCAGATAAACCTATGATTTGCCTTGATGGCTCAGCAAAGATTCAGTTTTATGGCTGTGGGGATAGTTGCCCCAGTGGATGGCCTTGGTGTCCGAGTTCTCTGCTCCTGAATGGCTGGGTGCCTCAGGGTGAGGCCTGAGGTGAACTGAGCAGGAGGCCTTGAGGGACATATCTGTGTCTGAGTTCCCTCCTCAACTTGGGGACAGATCATGGCAAACAACAGACGCCCTCACCTCCTCCCCAAGCTTCCTCCAGCTCAGGGGATAGGACTCTCCATAGCAAAGCCTTGAGGGGGTGGCCCGGGTAAAGCAGGGCCATCTGGTTGTCATCTGCTCCTGATTTCTGCATCTGGGCTGTGTTCTACTCATGACAGGAGGAAACTCAGCCGAGGGTGTGTGGAAAAGGGCTACCAGGTGAACCCAGGCCCTGGCCATCTTGTCATCCGCTCATGCCTAGCCTGGGCACCACAGTGCTGTGCTGGGAGAAGAGCGGGGACAGAATGGCCTCACACTGGCCAGCAGCCTGACAGGAGCGGGGTGCTGGGGCTGGGCCCCACCCCAACATGCCCTTGTGTGAAGGTTGTACATTTTGCCTGAACCTCAGCAGCTTTTCTGAGCACTGAGAACTTGGGGTACACTGAAGGCCCCCAGTGTTCCCAGGGTCCAACACAGACCAGGCTGTTTATTGAACAAGGGAGCACCTGAGCCCTAAAATTCTCCAGACATGAGACCCCTTGAATCCGTGTCCTCTGAGAGCTTGAGCCTTGAGGGGACAGGCTGGGGGAGGATGACAGAGGAAGACAGGGGAATAAAAGAGTAGGGGCCACAGGAAGGCACCAAGTCACAGGAAGGCTGCTGCACTGGCACAGCCTGGGCAGTGTGGGGGCACCACAGAGAGGGAAGAAGGAGGGGACCCCAACGGCCAAGAGGAGGGCTGGAAGGTAGCAAATATCCACTTCTCCTTGCTTCATATGGGTCCCAGTGCCCAGGGGTGAGTAGACCCCCAAGTCCCTGAGAATCAGGTGCTACACCCTGGGCTGCCAGGGTCTGTCCACAGGGAGGGGGCCAGGCAGAGTGGAGTAGGTATGCACCCATCAGCAGCACACAGACTCCTGCTCAGCTGTCTGTCCCGTGCGTAGGACTTATGCATGTGCACATATTCCCAAACTCGGGCTGCCATGGGAAGACAAGATGATTTCTTGTGGGTTCTTGGCTTCCATGTCGAAAAGAACTTCAGCACACACCAGTCAGAGATAAAGGCATAGGTTTAATTCAAGAAAGGTGGGGATACATGTTCCGAGAAGGTGTAGGCCATCTCAAGGGTCTGTGAGAGCCGCTGCAGCGAGTGGCTGCAGAGAGGGGCTCAGAGAGGCATCAGAGTGGCTGGAGAGAGGGGGGAGGGGATGAGGGATGGCATGGGAGGGGGGAAGGGGAGGGGAGGGGAAAGGAGAGAGAGAGAGAGAGAGAGAGAGAGAGAGAGCTCTCGGATCTAATATATCCTTTTCCTTATAGGCCCACTAGAGCGGGGGTGCCCATGGTGGGAAGTGGGGCACCATGGGATGGCAGCTTCTTTTTGAAGTTTGCCGAACCAAAGGTGTTGAGATAGGACTCTCAGGGACCCCCCTGAGCCAGAGTACAGGGCTTTTCTAACAAAAGGTGTGACTTTTTCTGGGATTCTCCTCCCAGGAAACTGAGGCAAAATTGCCTCGGGAATTTTAGGTGATTTTAAAGACATGGATCTGGCTTTCTGGGCAAGTCCTCAGCAAGCCCTGCAGGGTGAAGCTAAGGGTTTTGGATTTTTAAAACTATATTTTCCTTTCCTTCCCAATTTGTCTCCTTTCTACCTAAAATTTATCTCTTCTATTCTACCTCATCAGGACCTGTTGCCCACCAGGTAGACCCCACCTATATATGTGTGTATACATCCATGTGATTGATATGTGCATATGCACATAAACACACACACACACACACACACACACACACACACATACACGTCCCGGAACAGATGTGTACTGATGGATGGGTGTGCAGATCCAAGGTCTCAGATTCAGATAGACCCAGGTTCCAGTCCCTTTCCCCACTAGTTAGCTCTGTGAGTTTAGGCAGATTACTTAACCTTTATAAGCTTCATTTTTCTTACCTGTAAAAACAGTGCTGACTTCAGCTTGACAGAGCTGTCCTAGGTATAAGTGAGTTGGATCATGTAAGGAAGCTGTCACAGAGCTTGTCACATCTGTGGTCAGGTTGGGTCACACTTGACCCCTGCAGGGGATGCATCCAGAGGAATGAGTGAGACCCTGAGAGTCACAGCACTGTCTCGTGTAAACCTCTGAGCTTCCTTTCCTGTCCTTTAGAATGGGCATAGTCAGTCTGTGTACCTCTCTGGCATGTTGTACAGAACAAGAAAAACAAAGGGTGTAGAGGCTGGGTGTAGTGGCACGCACCTGTGATCCCAGTACATGGAAGGCTGAGACAGTAGAATTGCAAGTTTGAGGTTAGCCTCAGCAACTTAGTGAGACCCTCAGCAATTTAGCAAGACCTTTTTCAAAATTTAAAAATAAAAAAAATGCTGAGAGTCTAGCTCGGTTATATAATGCCCCTGGGTTGAAATCCCAGCACAAAAGGGAAGGAAGAAAGGGAAGGAGGGAGGGAGGGAGGGAAGGAGGAAGGAAGGAAGGAAGGAAGGAAGAAGGAAGGAAGGAAGGAAGGAAGGAAGGAAGGAAAGAAGGAAGGAAAGAAGGAAGGAAATTAGGAAAGTTATGGGAGCTTGAGGGTGCTGTGTGATTGTAGTCTTTGGGATCCTAGAGTCCCTTTGGCTCTCGGACCTGCTCCCACCCTTCCTGAGTCTGAGCAAACCTTTCTTGGCTGGTCAGAGCTCAGAAATGCCAGCAGAGGGCAGCCTTGCAGGGCCTGAGGGACCATCTGTGGCAAATCTACTGTGCCAACAGGCTACTACAGGGTTCAGTCCCCTCCCCTGAGCAGAGGGGCCTTAGCTAGCCTGTGCCATGAGGGGGCTGAACAGTTCTGTGTACATGAAGAACCCAGAGCCCTCCCCACCTGAAGGAAATAGAGAAAGGGCCACCCATGGTGGGAGATACTTGTTAGGTGTTTGTTCATTTTTGCTTGTGGTGCTGGGGACAGAACCCAGAGGCATTTTACCTCGAGCTACACCCTGTTTTGAAACAGGTTCTCTCTAGGTTGCTGAGAGTCTTGCTAAGTTGCCCAGGCTGGTCTTGAACCTGCGATCCTCCTGTCTCAGCCTCCCAAGAACTAGGAGTACAGGTATGCACCACCACACCTGGCTTTGTTAGGTTTTATACACAAAAAGTTCTAGTCTCAGGGCATGGGCTGAAGAGCAGAGGTTGGGGATGTTCATTTCAGGAACCGGGAGGGGGAGCAGCAGTTGGGGAAGTAATTACCACTCTTTGGAGGGAGCACTGTGTCAGTGCAGGTCACAGGGCAGGCTGACCAGGGCCTGTGTATCTAGACCAAGCAGCTCCATCACAGGTCCCAGCAGGGCTAGCCTTTATTCTCCTTCTATTGGTTGATTGAGTGATGGATAAAATATGTTTACATGAAAGTATTTCCACTTCTAGATGCCTGTCTTAGCATGTCCAGACATTTTCCTTTTCTTCTTCTTTTTAAGCAAGAGCTGGGAAAATAAAAATAAATGACCTTGGGGTGAGGGAGCCCTGCCCTAAACCCAAGTCTGGAGTAAATGTCTCATCGAAGCCCGTGACCTCTGCCTCCCCTGGTAGCCACCCAGCCCAAGACCAACTCCAAGGTTGCCTTGCACCCCTCAGTCTGGGCTGAGCAGGCCCCTGACCCCGGGAACCTCTTGATCTTTATTGGTCCCTTGAATTCTTCAGGAACCGGGTTGGCGAATGCAGTTGCCAGGTGTCGCTGATGCTACAGAACGGCCCTGCCAGGGCCCCCCCACGGTGAGTGCCCAGGCCCCCACCAGCACCACACCTTCCTCCAGCCCCTGCAGCCCCAGCCCAGCAGCCCCACGTTGTTTGTATCCTCCAGCTGAGGCTGCCAGAGCCAAAAGGGAGAGATTGGAAGGGAATGAGAGAGGGAGGGCAGAGGAAAGGAGGGGGCGATTTTTTTTTTTTGCACACACCCTTATAAGGCTACTGAAGTCATTACCGATGTAATAAACCAACTAAGCAAGCCGAGTGCCTCTCACCAATGTTCCCTTCTATAAACACAGCCTGGCCGGCCCCCCTCCTCTCTACCCTCCGCCCTCGGGGATTTGCTCTCCCCTGACGTTTCTGGCTTACCCAGCCCCTTTTCCTCCTGCTACTTTCCCTTTTCCCTTCACTGGTTGCAGGGGGTGGGAGCCTGCCAGCTGTGAGGGCCTCTGTGGTGGAGGAGCTGGTGCCGATGGTGGTGGTGACCGCGATGGGACCCTGAGGCCTGGCTGGCCAGCGAGAGGGCAAGTTTGGCCAGAGGAGGAAGACAGTGAAGACGTGCGCGGGGTGCTAAAGAGGCGCGTGGAGACCAGGCTGCACACGGAGGAGGCGATCCGCCAGCAGGAGGTGGAGCAGCTGGACTTCCGTGACCTCCTGGGCAAGAAGGTGAGCACCAAGACCTTGTCAGAAGAAGACCTGAAGGGGATCCCAGCTGAGCAGATGGATTTCCGCGCCAACCTACAGCGGCAAGTGAAGCCCAAGACCTTGTCTGAGGAAGAGAGGAAGGTACACAGCCCCCAGCAGGTGGACTTCCGCTCTGTCCTGGCCAAGAAGGGGACTCCCAAGACCCCCGTGCCTGACAAGGCGCCACCTCCAAAGCCTGCCACACCAGATTTTCGCTCGGTGCTAGGCAGCAAGAAGAAGTTACCAGCAGAGAATGGCGGCAGCAGCGCTGAGGCCTTGAATGCCAAGGCAGGAGAAAGTCCCCAGCCTGTGACCAATGCACAGCCCACAGGGTCCCTAAAACCCCTGGGGAATGTCAAGCCAGCTGAGACCCCGAAACCTATGACCAATGCTCAGCCTGCAGGGTCCCTGAAACCTGTGGGCAACATCAAGCCAGCTGAGACCCTGAAACCTGTGGCCAATGCACAGCCCGCAGGGTCCCTGAAACCCCTGGGCAACGTCAAGCTAGCTGAGACCCCAAAACCCATGACAAATGCTAAGCCTGCTGAGACCCCAAAACTTATTGCCAACACCAAGCCTGCTGAGACCCCAAAACCAGCTGAGAAAGAAGAAGTAAAGAAGGAGGTTAAGAATGATGTGAACTGCAAGAGGGGACTTGCAGGGGCCACAGACAATGAGAAGAGACCAGAGAGCCAAGGGATGGCCCCCACCTTCAAGGAGAAGCTACGAGATGTCCACGTGGCAGAGGGTGAAAAGCTGCTACTCCAGTGCCAGGTGTCCTCTGACCCTCCGGCCACCATCACCTGGACACTAAATGGAAAGACACTGAAGACCACCAAGTTCATCATCCTCTCCCAAGAAGGTAAATGTGGGTGGGGGCTGGAAGATGGGGACCCTATATCAGGGCACTGTTAGCTCATGGGGCCTTTGGGCTGGCTGATGGCCACTCACAGCCCACAGAGTTAGAATGCTCAGACGGGGTCTCTGTTCAGGGGCCTTGGGCATATGCCCCTTGCTGGGATTCTGACCCTGGTGGCACAAGCCTGTGTCTTTGTGTCTAGCTGGCAGGGCTCTCACATGGCATCCCCACCCACGGCTTTCAGAGTCAAATTGTACCTGAGATGATTTCTGACAACCCCAGCATGGAGAGGGCTCTGTTTGCAGGCTGGGAAATGGGAGGACAGAGGCTGGAGCCAGCCAGAGACTCTGAGCCAATTGCTGCAAAAGCAGCTGCAGTTTGGGTCGGGGGAAGAGTGTGCAGTGCGGGATGGCATGGGACTATGAGTTGGGACCAGCAACAGCTTAAGTCTTGAGAGCATTGTGGGCTTGAAGGGTCCAGTGGGGGAAGGCAAGAACCCAAGACAGCCCAACAGCACACACACACGGTGGACAGAGCTGCTCGCTTCCTAATTTGGATGAGACTTTTGTTTGCTGGTATTTCACATTCTTCGGTGGTGGGGGGAGGAGGGCAAATAAATCCTACCATCTGTGGCTTTGGGGGTCTGGGGTTCTCAGATAGGCCAGTTTATACCTGGAGAAGTGGAGTGGATGAGAGGGGTTTTTTCCCCTCCAGCCCAACTTGGTTGGAAGTGTTTTTGTAAATCTCAAGTCCAGGCAAGAGCTCCAAGGCTGACAGACATCCCACATCCTACTCTGTTGGCCAGCAGAGGATAGGGTCCTGCCTGAGGTGGAGGATGACACTGGGGGCTCTGGCCAGGCCAGGGCACATGGCAGCTCCCCAGGAGGTGGCCTTTACTCCTAGGGGACATAGGACAGCTACCACAGAGGCAAAGTGGACAGAACCTGGCAAATTCAAGTTAGCCCCACTCTCGGGCCAGCCTCTGGTCACACCCCTCCCCACCCCCTCCCTCGCCCCTCAGTCTACTGCCTGCCCTCCCCTCACATCCCCGAGGAAGCACAGGAAGTAGCAGACCCCCCTCCCCCGTCAGCTCACCATGCATCCCAGACAGCAAATCCAAAGCAGCTGAGCAGCGCACCAAACCAAACTGCTGACAGTGACGGGGAAATTGGAAATCTCTCTCAGCAGAGAGAAAACTGTTATTTTCTGCAAATGTGTTGACACCGTAACTTTTTCAATGGGTGTCCCCAAATCAGCAGGGTCCTCCAGAAGGCACCCCCATACCCCCTGCCTCTGTGATGTTAGCACACGGGAGGTCATGAGCGATCACCAGGGGAGGTGAACACATGTCCAGAGGAGTAGATGTCACAGCCTTCCCTGTCACCCCTGGGGGCCCTCCTGTTCATAAAGCCCTTGGTCAAGCTGGTTGGAAACCTCAACCAGGAGTATTTCCTAGGTTACCTTGTGGTGATCTTTCTGGGCAGGATGGAAGGTGGGTACCCACCATCCTTGGGACATGTGCAGTGACACGCAAGGTCCATGACTGCACCAACCTTAGGGAAACTGAGGTTCAGACAGTGGGGGGGGGGACAATGCCCAAAGCCATGTAGCTCTGAGACCTGCATGAGGTTTAAACCCAGAGCCACCAATGGCTACTTATAGATAATCCACTCAACTAGGCAGTGCAAGGCAGCCCCCAGCCTTGATCTCAGAAACACTCCTGAGCCATTAGCCACCATGTCCCGTGCCCAGATTGCCTGGAATAGGGTGTGTATGTTGCTGGCGATTGAACCCAGGGGCATTCTACCTCTGCACTGCACCCCCAGCCCTATTTTATTTTGAAACAGGGTCTCACTAAGTTGCAGAGGGCCTCATGAGGTTGCTGAGGCTGGCCTTGAACCTGTAATCCTCCTGTCTCAGCCTCCTAAGTACTGGGATTACAGGCATGTGCCACTGCCTGGAGTAGGTTTTATCTGCTGGTCACTGGGTGTTAAAAGACAGAGACACCAGCTACCTAGCATTGCCTCCCACGGAAACTATCCCAAAGGCAATACTCAGGTCCAATGCAGCAGAAGAAATGATTAAAAGAAGACAACACAAGTACAGAGCCTAGGAGGGTGTAGGAGGGATTCCAGTGATAGCCCCAAACTCAACTTTAAACAATATTCTAACCATTTTTAGAATTCATTTAAAAATGAGAATAGCTTTCATCTGTTGAACAACATATGCTAGGCACTGTCCTGGGCATCTTACATTTAACATTCACTTAATCCTCATCACATAATCACAGCTCTAACAGAAGTTAAGTACCTTGCCCGAGGTTGTGCAGCTCATAAGTGACAGAGCTGGGATTTGAACTCAGGTGGTTGAGTTCCCAGGCCTAGAAAAAAATGTTGAAAGAGAGCTGGGGGCGTATCTCAATGGTAGAGTGCCTGCCTAGCATGCTCGAGGCCCTCATTTCCATCCCCATCACTGCAAGAAAAAAAAATGTTGAAAGACAGGTGGTGCCCCCTGGTCTTGCCAAGGTTCTGGTATTTTCCCTATAGGGAAAGAAGTAGATCTTGAAATGGGCCTTTCTTAAAAGCTGGGCATGTAATGCTAGTATCCTAGTATTTGGGAAGAGGATCTCAGGTTCGAGGCCAGCCTCAGCAACTTAGTAAGTTCCTCAGCAATTTAGCAAGACCCTGTTTCAAGATAAAAATAAAAAGGGGTGGGGGTGTGGCTCAGAGGTAGAATGCCCCAGGTCCAATTCAAGGAAAGAAGGAAGGAAGGAAGGAAAGAAGGAAGGAAGGAAGGAAAGAAGGAAGGAAGGAAGGAAAGAAAGAAGGAAGGCAGGCCAGCCAGCCAGCTGGCCTTTCTTACCACAGTTGAGGGGAGAGCGCCTTGTCTCAAAATATCACCCCGCCTTCTATCCCTCCACTCACCAAGTCTTTAACAGGCCCTGTTTTGTTAGGGAGAAAGTGTATCTCAAGGCCTTATCAGTTGCCACTGAGGCAGGACATTCTGCAAGGTGGAGAGGATCTGCTCTCAACAGTTCTGGGAAGAGAGGACATGGGCTCACAGTGATAAAACTCTTGGAGCCAAGTGGCCCTGAATGTGTCCAGGAAGCAAGAGCTGAGTGCCAGGGCCACAGAGAAAGACCAGTGGGAGAGCCCTGGACCTCCATCTGAGCCCTGAAGGCAGGCCAGACGCAGGCAGCAGGGAGCAGGCAGGAGGCGGGCTTTCTAGGCACAGGGTCCCTGGAAGCAAAGGCAGGCTGCTCCTCGTCTGTGTGGGCTGGAGAGGATGTCTTGGCCCTGGTTTCATTTTACATCATACCAAGGAACTCAAGTGTAAAAGCAATAGGGATCCATGCAAGATTTTAGAGTGAGGAGCACTATGCACAAAGCTGGGCTTTAGTGGTTTCTACTGACTCTGTGTCCAAAAGACAAGGATGCAGTTTGCTGAAGATGTCAGGAAGAAAGGTGGTGAGGCCTGGACCAGGCAGTGGCCATGACCACAGACAGGAAGCAACCAGTGCAAGAAGCAAGGGTGGAACTAATAGAACCTGCGCCTGGCCGGAAGGGCAAGGGGGTGGGGCCAGGTAAGGAAGAGGAAGGCGTGATAACCACCGGGTGTGGTTATCTGTCCCACAGGGATGGTGTTTGTGGGAAGAAGGAAGCTGGTGATTTGAGGTGGATTGTAGGGGAGGAAGAAGGGATTGACTGTGCCCATCTCCCCATCCTTCCCACCCTCTCAGCACCTCCCTGGCCCCATCCCATGACTAGGAACCCTTCTGGCCCCACTGCACTGGCCCCTGTCCTGTCATCTCTTACACTGTCAAGATCCACCTCCTCCAGGCTGCCTTCCCACACCTCTGTCACCATCTCAGCCAAGAAAGACGTGTGCTCTCCTCTGTCTTCATCAACACATATATCCAAGCTGACCTGCAGCTCGTGGACCCTGTTTATAGGTTTCAGGGGCTTCTCTGATGTCTGTATTTTGGGTTTTTGTTTGTTTGTTTGTGGTACCGGAGATTGAACCCAGGGGCATTCTACCTCCGAGCTACACCCCCAGCCCTATTTTTTATCCTTTATTTTGAAACCAGGTCTCACGAAGTTGCGGAGGGCCTCACTAAGTAGCTGAGGCTGGCCATGAACCCAGATCCTCCGGTCTCTGCCTCCCAAGTACTGGGATTACAAGCATGCGCCACCACGCCCGGTTCTGATGTCTGTATTTTGGATCAGCCTCATAGCCTGCAGACCCTCCCCCCACCCCAGAGAGAATTACATCCACCCCATTTAGTCCTGAGGAGATCCCAAGAAATGGTGTGACAGCTGTTGGCTGGAGCTGACCATTAGTTGATTCTTAGAGGGACAGTCACATGGAAATGTCCTTCCCCTTCCTGCCACCCCAATCCCCAGCTACAGGGCAGTGGTGTTCAGAGTGCTACCAGCTGGGCCTTCCCTGTAGAGACAGGCATCTGGGCCTCCTTTTCTAGATCTTCCTGGCTGCAGGGTGGGAAGCAATGGCCTGTGAGCCCAGGACAGGGCTGTGTGGCCTGAGAAGTGCTTTTATCTTCACGCTTTGCTTCCTGCCTCTAGGCCTGGCTTCCCCCAGCAACACATCTCTCCCTGTCTAATAACTAGAGTTCATTTGTGTTGCTGATGCCAGGAGATGATTTATTTTTAATTGCCTTCAGGGTGGAATTTCATTGGCAAGCTTTTTCAATCCTAAGTCCATCCTACCACAGATAGAGTTCTGTAGCACCTACTAAGTGTGAGGCATTGCTCTGCTCCCTTTCATGGTATGCAGAATCCACTCGAAGAACTCTGCGTTGGGAATTCTTTTTTTTTCTTCTAGAAATGGTCTTATCTTTTTCAAAGGTAGGTTGCATTTGATTACATCCTCATGACCTTTTCTTGCATAGATCCTGCCAGATCATCTGCCACAGAAATGCACCTTTGGCATTCTCAGAATGGCAAATATAAACAAATATATTTGCCATATATATATATATATATATATATATATATATATACATACATATATATATATATATATTTTTTTTTTTTTTTTTTTACTACAATTGCACTCCAGGCTCAGGAGAAATATGTGTAGTAGACGTGGTCACTGCCCTCCCGGCTAGTGTGAGAGACGGGCATGTTTCTGCAGTATCCTTGCTTTGGTAACAATGAGCTCAGGGTGACTCAGGAGCATAGAAGAGGTGCCACTGGGGGTTTAGGGGTGACACGGAGGACACATGCCTGAGGAGGTAGCCTGGAGGAGAGTCACACCATTGGTCTAGGCCTGCCAGGTGGGCCTGTACAGGGAAGCCCTGCTGACCCAGGCAGCCTCCTAGCAAAGCTTCCAAGGATTCAGACAGCTCCCTGCCCCATCCCCATCCCCATCCCCTTCTCCCCCTCTCTCCACCCACTCTGGAGAGAGTTGAGGGTGTTGATTCTTGGAGGGATAGTCACGTGCAAGTGTCCTTCCTCTTCCTGCCTCCTCCCCCCAAGCTGCAGGGCAGTGGTGTCTTCAAACCCAGAGCACTCACTCCCTGGCCAGGCACAGCTGTCCCAGGCAGAGCTCTTGCTGAGCACTCAGTGGATTTCTCTCCTGACCTCTCCCATCCCCCTGCCCCTTCTCAAAATTCCCCACCAGGCTGAGGCTTCTCCAAAAAAATTGCTGGGAAACAGTTTTCTTCTGGAGGTCAGGAATGAGCTGCCCCACAGGAAATACCAGATTCTTCATGTGGGGTAGCCAGTCTCCTGGCCCGCCCTCCCCAAGCCCACGCACGTGGCCAGCCTGCTCTGGGGCTTGAAGAGCTGGGACGGAGGGGAGGGCCGGGTCTAAATGCAACACCGCCCTCCCAGCCTGTGGGCTCACTACTGTCTGCAGCATATGTCGCTTTGCTTTAAGGCTAAAGGCAGCCAGAGACAAAAACTGAAAGAAAACCAAGGCTTTGAACAGAATGTTCCTTGAGAGTGGGATATCTGCTTTCAGAGCCTTACCTCCACCCAGACTGAGGGAAAAGTGCAAGTGGTGCCCATTTCCTCCAAGCCTCAACCTAGGCACCAGAGGTCATGCCAGCATCCTCCTGCCCACCCAGATGAATAGACACATTTCTCTCTAAAACATAGTTGTCCTCATTCCCCTATTCCTGTGCCTCATGGTTCTCACTCTCATACCAGACTTCCTAGAGATCCAACCTCAATCCTTTCTGCTGCAGTTTCTGCAAATTGTCTCTTCAAGCCCCGTGGGAAGAGACCAGAGCCCATGGCCCTCTGCTGTGGGAGGACAGAGTGAGGCCTTTCCAAGGGGCAGGGTCTGTAGGAAGGTGTAGGAGACTGGGAGGCAGATCAGCCTTCCCACCACAGGAAAATATCAGGCTTTTCCTTTCTCCTCCAGCCTGGTGAGGTTCTCTGGGATGAACCGATGCCACCGCTTCTCTTTGTGGGGCTCCCTGAACTTGTTGGTCAGGTCTGTGTTTGCATCTAAAGGAGAAAGAGGGAACCATAGTGGGTAGGTGTGCTTTTTGAGATCAGAAGCCCCTTTGGGAGTAGTGCCTATTGGCCTCCCTTCTGGTCTTGCCGCCCCCACCCCCACTCTCCACACGCACATATGTATATACCCAGGACACACAGCTCTGCCTTCCTGGTACCAGTGACTCATGGGAGGTGGGTGGGTGGCTCTAGGTGTGGGGGGGTGTGCCTGGCTATGGCTCTGTCCTCCTCCTGGTGTGGTGGCTGCTGCCCTGACATTATGGCAGCCTCGGGTAGGACTCTACACTGTGACTTGTCTGTGTGCCTGAAGGCAGGAAGCAGGGAACTGCTGTGCTCCTATCTGGCCCAGCAGGCCTGGTCCCAGCTGGCCTCTCCCACATCCAGGGGAAGCCCCCGGGAGGGTCTTCCAGTAGAGAAGTGGCCAGCACTGGGATGAGAGAACTGGGTGGACAAGGACCAGACCCACTTCCTATGTGTGCCCAGCCTGGCCGGAAGAGGTGTGTCAGGGGCAAGGGCCAACCCAGGTAGGGGCTGTAGAGAAAAGAAGCCATCCTCACCCCCCTCTGAGGCGACCAGAAGACCCAGCCCTGAAGGGAGGCAGCCCCCGCCCCTGCTGTACCCAGTGCCCTTCATAGGCCATGGGTTTTTACACCCCATTCCTGAAAAGCCAGTGCCACAGCCCCAGGCCAGTCACTCTTCCTCCTAACACATCTCCCCACAGGACAAGGGTTCCAGGCCTCCCCCATCCACCTCTTTGCTCAAATTCCCTTTTGCAAGAGGCATCCTCAGAATCACTGCTGTAGGCTTGGCAGAGCCCCCTCCCAGCCACTGTCCCCAGGTAGAGGTCTGTAACCTGGGCCTGAACGCTTATCCCTCTTGGCGAGGTGCATTGTGGAAGGCCATGTCCATCTGTTCCCTCTGCCACATCGGTGCTCTCCAGAGGCAGAGGCTAATTCTCTCCTCCTGCAGTTTTGCATCATGTCCCCCTAGGAGGACTCTGCGGAGTGGCGGAGGGGTGCCTGGAGGAGCATGTTTAGGAATCTACTCTGTTAGGTGTGGGTTATCAGCAGAGTGTGCCCTGGCTTCCACGAGGAAAGGGGGTTGATTCCCACAGGGCCCCTGTTCCTGGGCTTCCAGAGGCTACTGTGTAAGGACACTCACCTGCTGCGCTCTGGATGCCCGGGCAGGTACTGGGACACTGCCTAGTATACTCAACAGCTCTTCTTGTTCCCCCAGGCTCGCTCTGCTCTGTCTCCATCGAGAAGGCCCTGCCCGAGGATAGGGGCCTGTACAAGTGTGTAGCCAAGAATGGTGCTGGCCAGGCAGAGTGCTCCTGCCAAGTCACCGTGGATGGTATGTTGTGCCCACCCATTGCCACCACACACCCAGGGTCCCATCTCTCAGCCCCTCCTGCACCTGAACACAACTTTCCCCAACAGTCCCCATCCCTACCTGAGTGTTCATTTGGTGGGTGTCAAGCTGTCTTTGGCAAAAACAAGACCAGAAGGTAAGTGATAAGTAGTAAGCTACTTGACCACCCACGTGACTTCTTCCTGCACCCGCTGCCAGGAGGAGGAGCTGTCCAGCTGCTCCTTCCCTCCCAGTCCTGACCCCTCACCCAGAACCTTGTGGGCAGGGAAGCTGGGCACAGGGCAGCGGGCAGAGAAAGGACACGCCCACAGGAAAATGACTACAAGTATTTTACAAGTCCCATCAAACGAGTGTGAGTGCAGGCAGCACAGACCCAAACAGGGACATAAGGAGGGAGCAGCATGGGGGGAGCCATCCTGCAGAAGGTGAGTCGGGCATCTTTGGGTAGAGAGGACAGGGCCACCTCTGCCAAAAGAAAACAGTAGCAGTAACACAGCAGAGAGAAGGGAGGAGACGTGGGAGAAAGAGCAGGCCTGCCAGTCTGAGTGGAGGTTCTGTCTTAGGAAGAGAAAGGCCCAGCTGTGAGGTTTGGGAGTTGTCCCAAAGAATTGCAGGAAGTACACATTTGTAACTTCTCCCCTCCTTGAGGAATATAGAATTAGAGATTCCAAAGTAATGAACCTCCTGATAGTTTAGACTAACACCCTTGTTTTTGTTGTTGTTGTTGTTGTTGTTGTTAATACTATGGTGCAGGGGAGGGAATCCAGGGCCTCACACATGCCAGGCAAATGCTCTACTACTGAGTTATACCACAAGCCCCAGCACCCTCATTTTACAGATGAGAAAACTGAGGCCATTTCGAGAGGAAAGCAGCCTGCATGAGGCTCCCTGGCCCCTGTAGGGTAGAGCCAGAGCAGAACCCCATCTTGAGACTCCCCATCCAGCACTCTTTCTTTGTATTTTAGTACTTGCCTGGAAATATCTAAAAAGGTAGTTTGGAGAAGATAGTTCCCTGCTCTTGAAATGCCTGGTTAATAACCATCAGTGACATGTCAAAAACTAGTTTCCAAATAAGGCATCTCAAAGAGCAGCTTCATTGCTCTTCTGGCTCTGGAATGGGATCACTTGAGTTCTAAAATCCCAACCTGTTTTACTGCCATCCCACAAGATGTAGACTCTTAGTCCTCGTTCTGGATTTTGCAATCTGATTTCCTGATCACAAAGCTGAGCTCTGCAGTACATAATGCATGGGACACAGGAGGAAAAGCCTTATAAAGAAAAGCCTTTTCAAAGCACATAGTGGCAATGGAAATTAAATTGGTAATAGCCAAAAAAGGTGAACTAAAATCATTTCCTTGGAATTCTAGAAATGTGCTTCTCACAGGGGTCTGAGTCTGAGGAAGCAGGTCTGATGGGTCAAAGATTACAATCTGCTCAGAGCAGGACTATGACAAGTGCTTTGAGGCTCTGAGCAGGGACTTCAGCTGCTACTTTGTCCTGTGTGTCTCACCTGGGCTGTCACCACCCAGGTCAGAGTCCTGCTCCTTTCTCTCCAGGTACTGCCTTGTAGCCTTCCTGTGAACTTGACCCCCGGAAGCCATTACTAACCTCCCCACTGCTCGTTTGGGACTCTAGCTGATTCTCACCAATCTATAAGGAAGCCAGCCTGATATGAGGTTATCTGCATTTGGAACCTCTGACCTCTTTAACTCCTATTTACAGGGCTAGCTGCAGGCAGAAGAGCAATTCATTCTCCTTATCTGTAAAATGTCAGCACCTTTTCCAGATTTGTTTGCAAAACGAAATTTCTTCCCCCTCCCCCTCCAGAACACATTTAGGAATTTACTCTTTGCTTTTGCTTTTGGGTTTTTTTTTAAGGTTTAAGGCATTCATTCTGTAATTTAAAGGGCTTTGTTCACCCAGAGGTTGCTGGAAGATTCTCTTGCTTTCCCCACTGATCTTGATGACCATCATCATTTATCTCTAGTTTCTTCAAAGGCAGAGTTTGGCCCCTCGCCACAAACTGAGAGCCTGGGTCTTGGAAGAAGAGCTAGAAAAGCATAGGAGAGAGGCCAGCTAAGATAACAGGGCTGACTCTCAGTTAATTAGGTTTGCTTTAGTTTTGTTTTCAGAGAGAAAAAAGGGCAACTCTGCCCATCCCCTCCTTCCCCTGGTTGTTAGTGATACTTGGAGATTCACCAGTGTCCTATGTTCTGGGAGGGCTTCTTGCCTCATTTGGCTCCATCAAGAGCCACCTCTAGGCAGATAGTGAGGGGGGAGGGGTATCCCTAACCACTCCAGCCACTTTTCAGCACCTTCTCACCTCCTTTGGGCTGAATAAGCTTCCTGTCTTCATTGTCTCTCCTCCTCCTCTCAGCTCTGTACTCCCCAAAGCACAATACTCAAAGATCCCATGGGTCTGAGCATCTTTTGAAATTGTAGGCAAAAATTTGGTGTCTGTGGGCTAGAGCATCTTTCTGAAGAGAGGGGTCTATAGCTTTTAGTCAAATTCTCAAAAGGAGTCATGAATCAAACTACAAGGACTACTTGTCCTAAGAAGTTACAGTGGTTGAGTTTTCAAGCCCAGGCACAGTGTGGTCTCTCCCAGTCTCTCTCCCTCTACAGCTGCCTGCCTGAGCCCTGGACAGGACCATCCCTGCCAAGGGACAATGAGGTCCCTGTCCACTGTGCTGGCTTCAGGCCAGCTGCCCCCTGCCACTGAGCATGGCTTCCATGCCCCTTAAAAGTCACTCACCTAGCCTGTGCCCAACACCATTAAGACCATATGTTTGTGGCCAATATAATGATATATTTCAAGACCTCATAAAAATGGGTCTGGTGGGGCTTATTTGCTGTTCTGTGTTAGCCACGCTACTGTTTCTCCTATGTATAAAGTTGGGAGACAACCTGTATAATGCAGCCCATCTGGCTACTTTAACCATTCCATTTGGGTCCTTTTCCTATGAAAAGGGGTGTTTGTGGCACTTTCTGGTGGCATGGTCATACCACTCTTCCTTCCATACTTAGCAGAAGGCCAATGTCAACTTGTCCTTCGCAGAAGGGAACTGCAGCCTGGAGTGGGTGAGGACTTGCCAGAAAACTCACCCAGGAGGAGAAAAAGCTGGCTTTCATGTGTGCCATGGCCAGATACTTTCTCGTATCTTGCATTTTCAGTTTATGCAACCGTGGGCAGGCTACCTTTCTCAATGAGCAAGCAGACTTAGCAAGGGTCAACAGCCTTCCCAGGTCACTAGATCCAGGCTGAAGCCCCACTCCACACAGTAAATCACCACATGATTGACCCTGGCAAGACCCAGGTGTCACTGGTCCTGGAGCCTGTGCCTTTCTACGACCTGGTATGGCCCTCTGTGCAGTGAATCACCATGGTAGGGCCTGCTTCAAGAGACCCCAGTCTCCTTTATTGCCAGTCCTTCCTGTTGGGAAGGCCTTCTTCACATGGAACTAAGTAACTCATTTCCTATGATCCAGACCCAGATGAGAGGTGAAGAAGCCCTTTTGAAGCCAGCACCCTAAGATGGAAGTCAGAAGACCCTCAGTGGCTCATGCAGCCCTTCCAACTCAGGCCTCCCTTCCCCAAGCACCCTGGCCAAGGCCCCCAGCCTTAACTACAGTGAGCACAGGGCTTTGTGATCATGGAGGGTCCTGTATGTATGTGTAGGAAGGAGTGCTCCAGTGGGCAACCCATGCCATCGTTCATTCATTCAACAAATATTTGAGTGCCCTCTCTGCCAGGCACTGATCTTGGGGACTGGTATTACCAACAGTAAACAACACAAAAAGTCCCTGCTTTCAGGGTCTGACTCTCTAGTTGGGGGAGCACTAGTGTGGATAAACAGGTATATCATTATTTCTACCTGAAATAATGCTGCACTGTGAATGATGCACAACTGAGTAATGGCCTGAGGGCATGCCATTTTCAGAGAAGGTTGCAGAGTCCTGCAGGAAGTGAGGGAAGGAGTCCCTGAAGTAAGAGGGAAGAGGTAACAATGAGACCGTGTTTGCAACTCCAGGAAGAGGAAGGCAGACTGGGCTGGGGGGCTCAAGCGAGAGGCAGAGCGGTAGGAAATGAGGATGCAGAGATCCAGGGGCCAGTTCCACAAGGCCATTTGGGCTATGACAAGGAAGCCAGACTTTATTCTGAGTGAGAGGGGACAATACTGGACAGTTGTAAAGGATGACTCAGGTGACTGTGTGGTGGCCAGACCCAGGATGGGTAAGAAGGAAAGTAGGGAGATAGATGGCAGGAGACCATGGTGCCTTAGACTCCATGGAAGAGATAGGAAATGATGAGGTTCAAGTCTAGTCTGATGCAGAGCTGGTAGGATTTGCTTACGAGTTGGACATGGAGAGAGAGAAAGAGAAGTCGAAGGGGGAGAGGCACAGCTCGCTTTGTGGAAGTCTTAGTTTTCATGGAGAAATGAAGATCAATGGTGGTAACAACCACTTAAATCAGAACGTGCAGGCTGGAGGCACAACCAAGAGTTTGTGCATGTGAAGTTAAAGATTCCCATTAGATGGTCCAAGGGGGCATGTCACAGGGGCAGATAGCTAGATAAATCTGAAGTTAAGGAGGCCAGGGTTGGAGGTAGGGTAAAGAGAGCCACCCATACACAGAGGCCATCGAATGCCCCGGGATTGTCTAAGGTCCTAGGGTGCATATGGATGGAGATGGAATGAAAGAGGGAGGCAGAGTCCAACACTGAGAGCTAGAGATAGGACAGGGGTCTGCAAAAGAATGACCTCAAGGAGATGAGAAAAAAACCAGGAAAGGGAGGCATCCCAGAACCCAAATGGTGAAAATTCAAAGAGGAAAAGATTGATCAGGATCAATGCGTCAAATGCTGCTGCTGAGTAAAGATGAGCCTGAGCATTGCCACTTGGTGTGGTGATGTGGAGATTATTGGAGACCTTGACAAGAAGGCTCCAAGGGAGTGCTGGTAACAACAGCCTCATTTGAGGTGACTGAGACCAATCGCCTGCCCAAGGTCACCCTGACTGGCCGGGTGGGAATCTAAACCCAAACCTTGCCTCCTAACCACTGTGGTCCACTGGCACCGAGGCTGTTGGGCACTGCAGATTGTCGCTGAGCTGATTTTGTCCCACCCCTTAGTGGCCTCAGTTCTACCGTATTCTTCAGTCCATTCCCGCTTTCACATATATTCTTTAAATTGTCACAGGCAGCTAATGGGTATTAAGTTGAACTAATAGATTTGCTGTTAGAACAAGTGCTGTTAGAGTAAGTGTCAGGAACACTTAAATACTGGCAAATGGTGTGGTTCCACCTGAGCATGTAAAGTACTCGGCATAGTGCACGCATGGAACAAGTACCCAGTAAGCATCACCTATTATTTTACGACTCGCTCCTCCTTCCCTCTTCTATTGAAGGGTGGTTATCTGGTTACCTAGTGAGGAAGACCAGCCTCAGAAAAGTTCAGGGATGTACCCAAGGACTCACAGCCACAGCTCTAGAAAGGAGCTAGTCCAGTGTCCTGACTAGAAAGCTCTCTCTTATTAAGCTAGCATGCTTATTGCTCTCCAGCAGAGAGAGAGGCCAGTAAGGAGGAATGGGCCATCCTGGGAAAGGCCGGAGCCCAGCCCTCTGCTCTGCCCCCGCATGGGGCTCCTGGAAGCTCAGACCCACTCCCAGAAGCTTCCCAAGGCCTTATTCCTCCTACCAGGGTCAGAGCTCAGGGATCCAACCTCTTGGGGGAAACAAAAGAAAAAAAAATGCTGCCCTGGAGAGCCTGAGTCCAGAGGGGGGCCCAGCAGTGTAATGGGCAAGGCATTGTCCATATAAGGACAAGATTCCCTGTCTCCAGAGAGGCCCCCCACTTCCCCACACCTCTTTGTCCCTCCCTCACGCTTCTTGGGGGCACAACCAGACCAGTAAAGGACTCCAGCCTGGGGCCCAGATCTAGAAATGAAGTTCAATTTCATCACAAAATGATTAAAATAGACAGAAAATACAAGCTACTCTTAAACTTTTATTACTATTATTTTTATCCCCTGGGCAGCGTGTGAGCACAAAGCTGTTTTTGATTAAGCGTGTGGTCCTTCCAGCCCATTCCTTGCTGCGGTTCTCATGGAGGCCAGAGTGGCTCAACGTCCCTGCCTGGGCCCCAAGGCACATGCACCGCCCCCCAACCCCAGGCTGGTACTTTACAGGGGGCAGGACCCTTGTAGGGCTCCAGGTCTGGGGCGTGCCTGGTTTGAAAAGGAAACTTGAGTCCTTCTCCTTGTGGCTAGACAGAAAGATAAGATGCAGTAAACTTCTAAAAACAAGGCTCAAAGCACATCCAGGTCTGTGTGCTCACACATCCAGGGAGCACACATGGCCCCAGTGCCCAGGATGGTGTAGAGGAGGTAGGGCTGGTCACAGGGCTTTCCAAGGGGCGAGAATGGCAAGGCCCACTCACAAGGAGGTGAGAGATTGCTGTTAACAGAGTGTGTTCACTTAGGTAAACGGCCCTTCTCAGTTCTCCAGGGCACGGTTTCATGCATTCTCTCCTTTGGGCCTCTGGCCACTGTGAGGTAGAGAAAACAAGAGTCATCGCCTTTGAACATATGTGGAACAAAGATGCAGGCAGTTCAAATGATTTGCCCAAGCTTTTGAGGTTGCTGATGACAGAGCCAAAGCTTAGAAGTCTCCTCTCTCCCTCCCTACTGTGGCGATGCTTGGAAGTGAAGCCCAGCACAACCCACGAGGAGAGGAGGAGTCTCATGCCTGCTGCCCTTCTTTCAGAAGCCCAGGAAAGCTGGCCTCTCATCCTTTGCTCACCCGTGTCTCGGTTTCCCTATGAGTAAAAAAATAACCCTGATCCTTCTCTCTCTGCCTCGTCTGTTCCTTGGGACTTGTGAGGAGAAAGAGTGTTGAAGTGAGGAATGCAGAACTATATACACTCTGTCCTCTATTCCTCCTCTGGGAAAACAGGCAAAGAAAGAAAGATATTTCTGGGTGCACCTTTCTTTAAAGTCTCAGGGGGACTTTCTGTTCCTCTACCCAGGTCCCTGGTGCCCTGGGGTGTGGGCAGCCCCCTGGGAGCTCTGGATGGTAGGGACCCCAGACTCACCATCTGGGCTCCTTTTTACTTCTGAAAGGTGGCAGGATGAGGGTTATGGGCAGTGAGGCAGAGGAACAGGGTATAGGCTGGGTTATCAAGTGCTGCTTAAAAGGATTTCTGCCATCTTTGTTGTCTCACCCCCGTGCCCTGTCATATGCCGCCTGGAAGTCCTACTTAAGGCCCAAACTGAATCATTCCTACAGATGCATGTGTATAGCTTTGGCCGTCTTTGGTGAAGGATTGCCCCCCATCCCCCTGAGGCCTCTGAGCTGCTGCTGAGCTAGGTCTGTACCTGCCTGTACAGGGCCGTTGCCAATGGACCACCCAGCTCATGGAGAGTGGGCAGGTATTAGGTGGGAAAGGAGGCCTGGCTAGTATTTAGGCCTCACAGCTGATGCTGCGTGGAGGGACTCAGGTGGCCACGTTTCGGAGCAGGCAGAGGACCCATATGCCATCTAGGAGAAATGCTCAGGCGGGAGCTCAGAGGGCCCATGAGCGGGGCAGAGTCTGTCCCCAGCCCTCCATTCTGATCTCACAGTGCCCACTCCAGAGCCCAGTCAAGCAAGATCAGCCAGGGCTGCCATCCACGAAGTGGGGATATATAGCAAGATGGCCCTTCCTCCCTGGCCCAGCCGCAGGAATGCCGCAAAAGCCTCCGCTGGAAAGCATCCCCAGCCCCACCCCCTCACCCCACCGCCTCCTCTCTTCAGGAGCAGGAGAAGGAGGACAGGAAAGGGCTTGAGGGAGGCACCCACCCAGCATAGCCCCCAAAGAGTGTTCCTCGAGGGGAAAGGAAGGCTGGAAGAGGCCCTGGAGTGTGGTGACAGCAGTTCAGCCAGCAGCTTCTTATCTGAGTCCTGGGTGGTTTCCCCACAACTCCGAAAGTGCAGTCTCCTGGGGGCCCAGCCCTGCCCAGCCAGAGTGGTGGTGCCCTGCTGTCACCACGAGGGAGGGTTTCCACTGGCATTATCCAGGCAGAGGCCCTGGGAGCCGCGCACCCACCTGCCCTGCACGTCTGGTTCTGCCAGTAGTCTGCCGCTGCAGAGTTTCACCAGGCCTGCCTTGGGGAGGGTAGCAGAAGACCTCAAGTGGGTCCGAGCCTCAGTCTCAGGGGAGAGGCATGCTAGCCACCTGCTGTGAGACCTTTGTCTGGCCTGACCTGGCTGAGTGCAAAAGCAAGTGGGAGAAATGAGAGACCGCAAGCCCCTCGGTCCATGAGCCCAAAGGCAGGGACTCTGTGTCCTCCTTCCTCCTATGAGACCTCTCCCTACAGAGCAGCCTTTTGGAAGTCCAGAATGTTTAGCTAAGTGAGTCAAGGCCAAGGAAGGACAAGATGGGGTGAGCTGAGGAGAGGGGAGGCAGCTGCCCCACCTGCCAGCAGCATTATTTCTGGCGGCCTGTGCTGCCGCAGCGGGGAGCAGTCACTAGCCTCCAGTAGCCTGTCCATCCATCTTGCCAGGGACATGGCTGTGCCACCTGATTTATCAGGCCTGTGGCAGCTCTCCTTCTTTGGAGCTCCCATGGAGGAGGCACCAGTCTGCTCAGCTGGGCGGGCACAGAGGGCCTCAGAGCAGAATGCAGGGTGGGGGGGCCAGCACTGGGGCTGGTGGGATTCTGGCTGAGGGGCTCCTCCATTCATCTTCTTGGACAGCACCTACTGATGTTTGCATTCCCTGTTTTGTTCCAGATGCTCCGGCCACTGAGAACAGCAAGGCCCCGGAGATGAAATCCCGGAGGCCCAAGAGCTCTCTTCCCCCCGTGCTTGGAACAGAGAGTGAGTACTTGCACAGGGCCGCCAGGCCTGGGCTGGCGTCAGAGCCCCTGCCTCCTGGGCACCCACTCTGTCCTGAGCTCCTCCAGGTCTGCCTTCTGCCTGTGCCAGGGTGCCTGGTGACCAAGCCAGTGCCCCTTCTTCATCCCATCCCCTGCCTGTCTCTCCCCAACCTGTCCAGAGCCAGGGGAGGGGGGTTGTTTCACATCTTCTCTGTCCTACCCTTGCCCCCGTTTTCCTTGTCACCTTCATGGGACCCATTCCTAATTGTTCCCCAGTTGACCCTACCTGGCCAGGGGAACCTTTCTAATCACTCTGGAATGAAATATCCAGCGGTCCCAGCACCTATGAAATCTCATACCTCTCATACATTCATGCCCTGAACATACCTATTGTTCATGTGCACATGTGGTCCCATGTGTGTCCTGGCCGTCACCTCTCTCCCAGCTCTGCTCCCGACTCCCTTACTCCTATTTTATTCTCAAGCCAAACTGAGCTCCTCGCTGGGCACCAGCCATTCCTAGGATCCTTCCTGCAGAGCTTTGCTCTGGCACCTGTCTCCATGCAACTGCAAACTCCAGCAAACTGCAAATGCAAAGCCACCTCAGCCCTGAGTTCTTCCCCACTTCAGCTCAAAGTAACTCTTTCTCTGTGAGCTCCCAGACATCAGCACCTCCCTCCTCCGCCCTGAGTCATAGCAATGGGTCCCTCTGTCATCACACATTCCTTGAGGGCCCAACCTGGGCCCTCAAATGACACATGCTGTGCCTTGCTCATGGAAGGCCCTTACTAGTGTCTCTCAGAGTCAAATTGCAGTGTGGCATGAATAGCCACCGGGAGAAAGCTTCTCCCTGACTGAGACCATAGACAGCTACCCCCTCCTCTTGGATCTCGGCCTCCCCCGGGGCCTGCTGGTCCACTGGGCGTAGTGCCTAGGATCCACACTGCTTTTACAGGCCCACGAAAACGTGCTATCTTATAAAATTAGAAGAAAAACGTGAACTATTCTAAGACAGTGTTTAATTCATAATATTAATATATTCATCTTTGTGCCAGAACAGTTGTAAAATATAATTTATGTGATTAAAATATAATGCTTATAATATTTATTAAAAACACATTTTTTTAATGGAGGAAGGGACCCATGAAGGCAGAAGTGCCTAAAATTCTCAAAAGTCATGGCCCTGGCTTCTGTTGTGATTATTAGTCTAATTTTGTTAGCAGAACCGTCCTTTGACACCTCCAATTTTAAAGGGTACAGGGTTGATGCTGGGCATGGTGGCAGTAATCTACAGGAAGATTATAGGTTCACAGCCAGCCTCAGCAACTTAGAGAGGCCCTCCACAACTCAGTGAGACCCTGTTTCATAAAAATAGGGCTGAGGGTGTAGCTCAGAGGTAAAATGCCTCTGGGTTCAATCCTCAGTCATACACACACACACACACACACACACACTTTTAAAACACACAGAAGATAAGCCGGGCATGGTGGCACATGCTTGTAATCCCAGTATTTTGGGAGGCGGAGGCCGGAGGATCCGGGTTCGTGGCCAGCCTCAGCTCTTTCTCTCTCTCTCTACTTAGTGAGGCCCTCCACAACTTCGTGAGACCTGGTTTCAAAATAAAGTATAAAAAAATAGGGCCGGGGGTGTAGCGCGGAGGGAGAACGCCCCTGGGTTCAATCCCTAGTACCGCAAAAAAAAAAAAAAACACACACACACACACAGAAGATAAGACAAGCTTGTTCTTAATCTGTACTAATAGAGGAAAGTGATTAGCCCAATTACATAAAAGATCACTTCTCTTTTCCCATTATGAAGTAGTATATTATGACTTTGCTTTATTCTTTTCTTTCTTTTTTTTTGTAAAGCAATGTATTTACCTTCCTGATGATGCATTTGGGTTCCTTAAACATTACCCCCCGGGGGGGGGTCAGCCTCAGTACAGTGGGGTAGCCAAAGTGAAATCATAATTTCTCATGGACATTTAACTAACATGGGTTTAATATCCACAAGAATAGTTCAGGGGCCTCTGTCAAGAAACCTCGACTATTAAGAGTGGACATTTAGTAAGTAGGTGGAAGATACGGAACAATTCTAAGAACCTAGTAGGGATGGGTCAATAGTTTTACTTTCTAAAATATTACTTGGGCGCATGCCATTATGGGGAAATGTGAACAGATGAGATGTTGCTCTTAGAAGAACACCCGGGACTGTGACTCAGGGGTGATGTGGTGGTTCACCTCTAGAGGACAGAGATTCAGCAGCCTCCCGTCCTCAGCTCTGGAGCCCCGTTCCAGTGTGCTCCTGAGGGAGGTGAGGCCGGGTCAGAGCAGAGCTGTGGCGGAGAAAAACAAGCGCGAGACAATGAGCAGACACAGAACTGGGCTCTTTGCCCTGGAAAGCAGGAGGCTGTGGAAAACCCCCATCAAGTTGTCATCATCAAACTCTGGAGCCCCAGCTGGCGGCCCTGGCTGCATATTAAATTCACCTGGGGAGCTGGGAAACCACCCTGCCCCAGCTGCACCCCAGACTAATTAAATCAGAACATCAGGGGTGGGAGCCGGCTTCAGTATTTGTTCACACTCCTAGGTGGTTCCAGTGTTCAATCAATCTGGAAAGCAGTGTCCCCAGGGAAGCTGGTGCCCCCACAATTGGTCTGGAGCAGCCAAAGGGAAGGGCGTCTCCCTGCTGCCTCTGTAAAGTGTGGAGCCAGCACCATTCAAGTGTCTCATGAGGCACCCCATGGGGTGGAGTGGCAGGGCTGGCAGAAAGTGCTTTGACACCATAGAAAACACACAGGTACAGACAGGATTAACCCCATCACTGCTTGTCTGTGAGGGGAATTTCATTCTGTGTGGGGAGCCCCCATGTTAGAGTGACAGACTTCTTACTCCCCAAAGAATGGACATATGTGTCTCCACACACACTAATGGCCACTTTGCATCTTTTTGCCAGCCATTCCACCCAGACCCCAGTCCTGGTACCACAGAGGGCATTAGCAGGATGGTTCCGGAGCCCCTCCACTTGCAAACACCTGTGCTCTTATCCTTCAGAAACCCGCACCCTGAGTGCCTGAGGGACACCACGGGGCTTGGTTCCCAGAGCCTCCTAAGAAGGTGGCTGCCCAGAGACAGAAAATTTAGGAAATGTCTTTTAGGTCTACTCCACCTAGTTCTTTTCTCCCTTTTGAGGATAATTTATTGCTTATGAATTACATAAGTTAAATGTGCACACATTCTAGTTTACGTATTTTAAAGAGTATACAAATGTACTAAATACAATGTAAAGTCCTATTTCTTTAACCCCCAATTCCACTCCCCCACAAATGCCTTCAGTTGCTTTTTTCTGTTCATTCATGTATGTGAATATGCAAACACACTGGTTAGATTCTTCCCCATAGAAGTGGAAGGGGGCTGTCTGCACACCTCTGCTACGCGCCTGTGTCTCTCACAGTCACCTCCTGAAATCCCAGACATGTCGATTCCATGAGTGGTCTGGCTGTGTATGTGAGCACTATGTTAAGGGCTGAGAAGTCCCTAATCCAAGGAGGAAATCCATCTTTCCTGAGGGAAGGGTGAGTGAGTTTCCTGTCAAATATCGTGGCCGGATCCCTCTGAGCCCCCTCCTGTCCCCGGCAAGATTGTTTGGTCCTGTGAACGCAGTCAGATGTGTGGACAGTGCCGGTCCACATGGTGGCCTAGGAGCCTCCCTGCTGCCCAGCACTGAGGAGCAGGAAGGAAACGCCCCAACCCAGCCGACCAAAGGAGGAGAGAAAACAACAAAAGCAGGAGTTAAACTGCCACACACAGCTCACAGGTCCAGGGGGAGGTGGAGTCCTGTGGAAAGGTCTTGGGATGACGGAAACTGGGCCAGCTTATGCAGGAGGAGAGGAATGTAGTTTATGTGGTTTGGTCAAAGAGGAATGATAAACACTGAAGGGGAGGGAGGCAGGCAGGAGCTCGGGAGAAACTGCACAGATGCCAGGGTGAATCTCGTGAGGGCAGCTGAGTAGAGCCAAACGAGCTTCGCAAGCCCCTGTGCAGCAGCTGTCATCTCAGGTGCCTCAGATAGGTGGCTTCGGACAAGTCTTACTCCAGTGTGCTACAGACAGTTGTTGTTCCCATTTCACAGATGAGCAAAACTGCCCCTTAGAGATGAAACTGTCCTGCCCCAGAGTCTCACAGCTAGTAAGAGCAGGACTGCTATGCCAACCTTGATCTGTGTTCTGATCACAATCCCCTGTGCCTACAGGGGGCAGCAGGAGGAGGTAGGGACCAGACCATAGGACTGGCAGAGGTCTGACTGCCGTTAGAGCTGGGGGGAGAAGCATGTGTGCCTGGTTCTAGAGACCTGTCATGGTGTTTACTTCATGCCCTCAGTGGGATTGTTTGTATATCTAATTTCAAAATTACATAAAGGTTTCAAGAACAGTACAAGGAACTCTTGTATCCTCTTTACTTAAGATTCATCAATTGTTTACATTTTGTCCCATTGTTTCACCATTTTCTCTATGTATATTTATTTAGATAGATGCCATATTAGACCCACTTAGAGATACCTGCCCTTGACTTTTAACTCATTGTGTGTCTCCTAAAAAATTAACCACAGTTATTGAAATCAGGAAATCTGACATTGAACAATACTGGTATCTAATCGATCCACGGTCTACCCTCCATTTCTGTGAGTTGGCCCAATAATGCCCTATATGGCAATCTTTTTTTTTATTCTTGGTATTTACCAAGACAAGTGTTACTCCTGGAACACTTGTCTACTCCTCTAGCCCAGAGTGGGTCCTCTCCTATCTTGGAGACAGAACAGGGAGAAGTGCCCAGGGGAGAAGATCCCCAGACTCCTCCGCCTGCTCTAAGTGGGGCATGGGGAAGCAGGTACATCCCAGTGAGCCTCCATGTACTGATCTACCATGATAAGTTCTGGGGCAATGCTCAGTCACAGGTGTAAGGAAGCCCCCGGGCTAGAAAGCAGAAGATGCAGGTCTTGGTTCTCCCACTAATTAAATATGTGGCCTTTGGTCAAAGTCCTCTGTCCCTCTGGAGCATGGTTGCCTCACATGTCCAGTGGGGAGTTTCCCTGGCTGACCCCAGACCTTTTCCAGCTGTGACATCAGGCATGGGACAGAAAGGTTTGTAGTGACACAGTTCAGGTGAAGTCAGCTGACTCTCCTTCCTCTCATCTGATGTTCGGAGTCTGAGGCTCCAGCAAGCTTAGTGGAGGTTACACAGTGGTGCAGGCATCCTGCAGAGACGGAGGCCCTGAATGTGAGACCAGGATCAAGGTGCCAGCTGGAGGGGATCTGAATGGCCCAGGAAGTAGTTCTTAAGAGTTTTGTGTGAAGGAAGACAAGTGTGCTACCTGGGTGAAGATGGATCCATGTGGCTTAAGAAATGGTTTTAGAAAATACAGATAATGGTCTGGGGATGTAGCTCAGTGGTAGAGCATGTGCTTAGCATGCATGAGGTCCTGGGTTCAATCTCTAGCATCCCCCCCAAAAAAGAAAATACAGATGAGGCAATGCCAATTTGATAACAGACCCAGGGATTTCTATCAGTCTGTATAAGCTGATGACCTTTTGGAAAAGAGATAAATGAGTCCATGGGGGGCTTTTACAACTTGAGTAGATGGCCTTGAGTAGGTACATAATTAATATTTGATTTTTCTGCCGGATGTGGTGGCCCACGCTTGTAATCCCAGTACTTGGGAGGCTGAGACTGGAGGATTAGGGTTCGCTGCCAGCCTCATCTACTTAGTGAGGCCCTCCGCAACTTAGTGAGACCCTGTTTCAAAATAAAGAATAAAAAATAGGGCTGGGGTGTATCCCAGAGGTAGAATACCCCCTGGGTTCAATCCCTGGTACCACCAAAAAAAAATTGTTTTCCTTATCAATCCATGAGTTCCCACTGTGGTTCTTTGATTTAGGGGTGGTGCAGGTGGAGCATCCCTTTATATTCATGCCTGGCCTTGAACCTCATTGCTGACATTGGTCACGCTGGATTGCTCCAGTCACCATGATGAATTGCCTCAGATTATGATACTTATATTTCATTTCATTTTTGTGGTACTGGTGGTTGAATCCAGGATGTTGTACATGCCAGGCAAGTGCTCTACCACTGAGCTATATCCTCAGCCTTTTTTTTTTTACTTGCAATCCTCCTGCCTCAGCCTCCCAAGTCACTGGGATTACAGGCACATGCCACAATACCCAGCTAACACTTTTAGATATCTTTCCTAATATATCTAAAGATAGATATCCATCTTTAGATATCTTGGCCTCCTGCATGCGTCTCACCCTGAACCCCAAAGATGTGTCAACTGGAAAGTATCTTTAGATATCAAACACAATTCCAGTTTTCATGAAGGTTTTCCCCAGGGTCAAATCTATCTTTTAAACAATCTCTGCAGGTTACTGGAAATGCTAAGTTCCAATAGGATACAAAGAACAGGAAGGAAATGCTGGAGGAGTTGGGATTTGTCATCAAGACTTGACTCATGGTGAAAGATATGGGACCCCTGGAGAGAAGCTGGGATTTTTCCATGAACATCCCTGAAAGCACCAACTCCACATGCCCAACCAAAGTGTTGGTCTATGGGTGTGAGAGTGCTCAGCACCCCCCCACACACACACATGCGCATGCACACGCTTGTGACCCTGTGATGTCCACTTGCCAGGCTGCTACTTCCATCTGCTTCCCCAGCTCATCCAGTGTCTCCTATGATTCAGTTACCTGCAGGAGGGTCCTCCCCAGGGAGCATCTGGAGGGCACCTGCCAAGGAGCACTGGCCCGGCTGCCCAGCCTTCCTGGGCTGCCTCTGTCACAACCATCCTGACATTCCATGTCCTGGGGGCTTGGGAACAGGTGTTTGAAGTAATAAAAAGGGCTGTGTCCCTTTGGAATCTTCCGATGTGACAGCCTCTGCTATGAGGGGAGGGGAGTGAGAAATTTGGCTAGAGATGTTAATTCTGGGAAAACAATCAACATTTCTCCACAAGTCTGCAAAGACTTACTGAAAGCAGGCCGGTGTGTATGGCAGAAGAGGGAACCAAGTCACCCAGGGCCTTGAACCTGCCCAAGTGCCCACAGCAGGATTCAGCCTCTGTCCCCAGGGTCCCCTGCCACCCCTGGCGGTGGTGCTCACTCCACACTAACCCAGCCTGTGTCCCTTTCAGGAGCCTCTGGCAGAAAGAAAATGGTGATTTGGGGAATTATGAAGGTTTTGATGTCTATTTTTAGTTATACCACCTAAAAAGGGAAATATCCCTAGAGAGGCAGAGTTCCAGGGACCTACCTTTACCCAAGGCCATTAATGCTAACTCTTTCTCTCTCACACACTCGTGTGTGTGTGTGTGTGTGTGTGTGTGTATGACCAGAAATTGAACCCAGGGGCATTCTACCTCTAAGCTACACCCCCAGCCCTTTTTTATTTTTATTTTTTATTTTGATAGGGTCTTGCTAAGTTGCCCAGAGTCTCACTAAGTTGCTGAGGGTCTTGCTAAGTTGCTAAGGTTGGCCTTGAAACTGTGATTCTCGTGTCTCGGCATCCCAAGTACCGGGGAAGACAGTAGTGCAGCACCATACCTGGCTAATGCTGTCTCTCTAACTCTCTTCTCAGACCCTTTTAACTCTTGGGGGTGCACTCATCTGTCTCGCCTGTCTTCAGGGACTGATCTCCTCCTTCCCAGGATAGAAGGAAGATTCTTGAGGCCAGGACTAGATTAGGCTGGGGCAGTCTGGGGCAGAAGCAAACAACAGATTACCCAGACTTCAGATTTTAAGGGACTGCCTATTCCAGCCCTGCCCCAGCTTTCCCATGAGGCTTCCAAATTCAGTTCTTTGATTCATGATGATTTTATTGGGCTGCTTCCCTTCCAGCCTCAGTCTCTTGTCTACATCAGATGGCTCAGTACCTGGGTGTCTTGAACTAGAAGGGGGCAGGCAGAGACTTCTTGTCATGGAAAGTTGTTCAAAAGATTCAAGCCTGCAGGCTCTCTCTCTCAACATCAGAGCTCAGGCTCAGGCTGCAGTGGGGCATTCCTTGGGAATTTCTAGGTTAACAAAAATCCTTGGGGTTCCACTCATTCCTTTAATAGCTACTTACCAAGTAAGCGCCAGAAACTATGCTAGGCGCTGGGAATGCAGAGATGGACGCTGTCGCTGTCCACAGGGAGCTTGCTGGTATGCGCTTGTCGGGTGGGTTTTAGCAATGGCAGGGAGTGAGTGTTGCCATAGACAGACCTCGGAGGGACAGAAACTCAGCCTGGCAGTAGCAGTGCCTCAGCTGAGACCTCCCTGAGAGGGACCAGCATGTGCAAAGACCCAAAGGTAAGAGGCTGGGGATGCAGAAACTGAAAAACAGTCAACGTGGAGCATAGAGCAATGCCACCCAAAGGATGGTGCAGGGACCATTAGCAACACCTGGAAGCCTGAAATCAATCTGTCTCTCTTGGTTTTGTTTTGTTTTTTGTTGTTGTTTTTGTTTTTGTTTTTGTTTTTGTTTTTTGCAGAACGGGATTGAACCCAGGGGCATTCTACCTCCGAGCTACACCCCCAGCCCTATTTTTATTCTTTATTTGGAAGCAGGGTCTCACTAAGTTGCGGCGGGCCTCACAAGTTGCTAAGACTGGCTGTGAACCTGTGATCTTCCTGTCTCAGCCTCCCAAGTACTGGGATTATAAGTGTGCACCACCACACCCGGCCTTTATTTTTTTTATTTATTTATTTTGATACTGGGATTGAACCCAGGTGCATTCTACCTCCTAGCTACACCCCCAGCCCTTTTTAGTCTTTATTTTTTTTTTGGAGGTACCAGGGATTGAACCCAGGGGCGTTTTACCTCCGAGCTACACCCCTGGCCCTATTTTTATACTTTATTTTGAAACCAGGTCTCTTGAAGTAGCTGAGGGCCTCACTAAGTAGCTGAGGCTGGCCGCGAACCCAGATCCTACGGTCTCTGCCTCCCAAGTACTGGGATTACAAGCGTGCACCACCACGCCCGGCCTTTAGTCTTTATTTTGAAACAGTCTTCCTAAGTTGCCAAGGTTAGCCTTGAACCTGCAATCTTATGTCTCAGCCTCCCATATACTGAGATTGCAGGTATGCACTACCATGAGCAGCTCTGGAGTCTATTTTTAACAAGTTTTCCAGGTGATCATAATGCAGGCCAAATTTTAAGGACCATGGATATTTAGTAAAAAGAGCTGGAAGGTGCTCTCTCCCTCCATTTCTAGTAGGAAAGAAAGCTGGAGATGAAAGCCAGGGGCAGAGCTCAGAGACCTTGTAAGACCCAGCAGACTTGGGCTTGCGTGGCAGTGGGCAGCCACTGGAGAGGTTTCAGTCACTGTGGTGTCTTCAGATTTGCGTTTGAGAAAGATCACTTTGGCCACAGAGTAACACATTAGGACAGGGCTGGGGAACCAGAGGCCTGGGGTAGGGATACGCTTCGAACTGGGTGGTGATGGTGGGCATGTGAAAAAATAGCAGATTGAGCAGGTGTTTAATGATTGAATTGAAAGGCATTTCTGAGTGTATATGGGCAGTTAGGGGGCTTTGGGGAGATGCGGACAAGGAGCAGTTTGGGAAGAAGGTCCCAGCTTTGGTTTTGGACTTGTGGACTTGCAGAATGTGTTTGGCATCTCCCAGGGAGATGATGGTCAGGTGGCTGGATGCAGAGATGTAGGCTCAGGAGACAGGGCTGGCTCCAGGGGAAACAGAAGAGGGGGTAGAAAGAGTACTAAGTACCCAGGGGACATGTGAGTTTGGGGGACAGGACTGTGCCAGGAGACCTCAGAGGGGCAGACCTCATGGCAAGTAGAGAGGGCTCTGCCCTCCTTGCCTGACCCTGTCACTGGCAGCCATCATGGGATGCACAAAGGATGGTTGGACTTCATATCCCTTCTAGGATAATCCTCTCTGATAGTGGTAGGTACGGAACGTTTGGAGTGTTGGAGAAGGGGACGAGAGACAAAGGTCCCATGGGAATAAGAAGATAATGAGCAGGGTGAGTCTAGAGGAGAGGAAACTAGTTAGTGACCCAAAAAGTACTGAGAGTTTGAGCATCTGGACCAGGAAGAGCATTTACTGGAGACCCAAATTGAGAAGAAAAAACACAAGGTGCCACCTGGAAGGCTCATGTAGATATAAAGCTGAATTGACCCATGGGGTGACATAGTGGAAGGAGCCAAATTTGTCCCAGATGGCAAAGATGTCCTCTGGAATGTTTTGAAAAGAGGGGTGAAATGGGGGAGGTGCTCCTGGTAGAACATGTACTATATGCTATATTTTCTTGACAACAAATTTATTTATTATTTATTTATTTATTTATTTATTTATTTATTTGTACTGGGGATTGAGCCCAGGGATGTTCTACCTCTGAGCTACACCCCCAACCCTATTTTATTTTTTATATTGAAATAGGGTCTCACTAAGTTGCTGAGATTGGCCTCGAACCTGCGATCCTCTGGTCTCAGCCTCCCAAGTACTAGGATTACAGGCTTGCGCTGCCACCACACCCAGCTCTTGCACTTTTTTAAAATGAGGAGACAGAAGCTCCAAGTTAAATAACAGGCTTTAAGCCACACAGTTTAGTGAGTGACAGATCAGTATGGGAACCCAAGTCAAGCTCAGAGCCTGTGGTTCCTCTGTAGAGGGACCAAGAAGGGTCTCAAAGGCCTGGTTTGAGAATGGAACAGAGTATTAGCTGGAGGAAGAAAGCAGCCAGGAGGCTGCAGTCTTATTTCTAGCGAGGTCACATCTGGTGTTATGAACTTGGCAGGCCACCTGACCTCTGTGGGACTCCACCTCCTTCATGAAACAGGAACGTGGTGAGGTGCCCTGCTTGCATTTGGTTGGGGTAAGAAGCACAGGAGAAGCTCCCTCTGGGAGGCTGGATTTTAGGATCTGGCCTGCTTTTCCTAATAGCCCAGAACACCATTAACAGATTCCAGCAGATGGTCACATAAAATATGTATAACATGCAGAACATTGTTAACATTTAAAATTATTGTTACTGATAGGAACAAAACCAGCTTCAAATGTGAGCCAATTCAAACAGCAGTAGCTCCAAATTTATGGAACAAACACAAAAATGCAGCCTTCAATCCTATTTAACTGTAACATCGAAAGATCATATTAGTCAGGACTCTACTTACAGCCAGTAGGTTTACCCAGAGCCACCAACATAGGGTGCGAGTTTGGAGTCTCTGGTTTCATGTTTCCTGGTCTCCTGGTTAACTCCCCACTCACCATCCAGGGACCATCAGCCTCTTTCCTGCCCACCGCCCCACCCTGCTGGAACACATCCACAGATGTGTTAATGAGCTAGGGCTCCATAACAAGGCACCACAGACCCCAGTTCTGGAGGCCAGACATACAAGATCAAGGTCTCTCCCTTGACTTACAGATGGTCATCTCCTCTCTGTAACTTCACATGATCTTCCTTGTGTGTGTATGTGTGTGTGTGTCTGTCTGTCTGATCAGCTCATTAGTCAGTTAGTCTCTCCCCACCCCACCCCCGAACCCACCTCAGTCTCCTTCACTCTCTTTCCTACTTTCCTTCCCTCCTCCTTATAAGGGCAGCAGTCATATAGGATTAGGGCCCACTCGTGTGTGTGTGTGTGTGTGTGTGTGTGTGTGTGTGTGTGTGTTACTAGGGATTGAACCCAGGGTCATTCTACCTCTGAGCTTCACCCCCAGCTCTATTTTATTTATTTATTTTATTTATTTATTTTTGGAACACTATCTCACTAAGTTGCTGAGAGAACTCACCATGTTGCCCAGACTGGCCTGGAACCTGTGTTCCTCCTGTCTCAGCCTCCCAAGTACTGGTATTACAGGTGTGTGCCACCATGCCCTGTTTAGGGCCTACTCTTATGGCCCATTTTAACATAATTACTTCTTTAAAGGCACTGTCTTCAAATATGGTCACATTCTGAGGTATTGGGGTTAGAGCTTCAGCATGTGAATTTGAGGGGATGTCATTCAACTCATAACAGCCCCCTCCCTCTGAACAGATGGTCTCTCCCTCCTGAGATCAGCCCCCTCTCCTTCCCTGAGGGCCTGTCTTCCAGTCGTGCCCACACCCTTCCTAGAAGCCCTGGGTCAGGGCAGGCAGGGCTGGGATCTCATGGCTCAGCCAGACATCCGAGTCCCCGTAGCGGGCTCTCCTGTGCTCTTCCTCTCCAATGTCTTTAGGTTCTCCTACCCTCTCTGGCCTTCTGCCTTACAACCTGTTCTCTTTTCTCTCACCTCAGGAGAAACATTAATGTCTTCTGTCACCCTGCTTCCTTTTGTCCTTTCACCTCCAGAGTTCATGACTGACAGCCTCTGACTGGCCCATTTCCCCTGGAGTGACCTCTGACCCCACCATCCCCTCAACCTGCCTCCCTAGCACCGTCCATCACTCTAAGATGGCTACACCTGAAATCCCTTCTGACCTCTGTCCTCCATCCTGAGCGGTGACCTTCCTCCTACTCTTGGGCCCTTCCACAGCCCCTCCTCCATGCAGCACCTGGCTGTGGAAGTCCCCTGGGATCTGACTGGGTCCCTTCTAATCTTTTATCACAACTCCCTCCCCCAAGAGCTGTTCTAGCCTCACACTTCCAATTATAATGGCAAGTCCGATTCTGAAATCTTTCCCTTCCAGTCTCCACCAACCTCCCTCTAGAATTCCAATCCTTGTCTTCTAGCTTACAGATTGATTCTCCTATCCACCAAATTCACTTGACCAAGCCAAACTATTCATCTTTCACTCACGGATACCATATTCCTTCAATGCAATTTTCCCCATGTAGCTAGACAAGAAATCTCAGAGTAATCTTTGTATCTCCCTCTTGTCTAGCCCCTGCATTCTTTTCACATTTCCTGCCTCTCATTTGTATCATCTTTACTGCATGGACCTTGATCAGAGCCTTCCAAGATATGGCAGTAGCCTCCTAACTCGATATCCTTGTCCTCCAACAGTTGGGCACCTCTAGCCCAGTCTGACAGTTCTTCCTGTGGGGATTCTTTGTTCACCCAGGACAAAGGCCTAGCTCTCAAGCTTAGCATTTGAGACCAGCTTACAGAAAGTAGGACTTTCTATAATGATGGAAATGTTCTATGTCTGCAGTGTGATAGCTGTTAACCATGTGTCACTATTAAGTACTTAAAATGTGGCTAGTGCAACAGAGGAACTGAATTTTTAATTTTCTTTAAATTGTCACACTATCTTCACACTACTGCTCTCTGATAATACATGCTCTGGCCATCCTCCGCCAAATACCACCCTGCTCTCAACTCAGAGCCCTGTCTGCTGCTAACCCAGGACTTTTCTCCTTTCTCCAAGTCAGATCTTCCCAGTGCTCAAGTCCCTCCTGTGCCCCAGCACCAAGCCCTCTGACCATGTCCTCGACCCATAGTCTTCTGTCTTCTGCATCTGAACAACAACAGCATGTTGACTGGATAACACATCTGTTTTTAATTATAATTATTTATATTTAGCTTTTCTTTTGAAGTACTTTCAGACTTACAGAAAAATTGCAGAATGAATACCAATAATTCTTGTATACCCTGTCATCTAGATTCCTCAAATATTAACATTTTACCATGTTTTCTTTTTCACATGTTCTTTCCTTCTCTTTTTCCATCTCTCTCCATCTCCTCTTCACATACACACACATATATACACATGTATACATATATGGTATGTTTTATGAGCAATTTAAAAATTATGCCCATAATACCATCTACACTTTAATGCTTCAGTGTGTATTTTTCCTAAAAACAAGCACAATCTCTTATGAAACCACAATTTGATGGTCAAAATAGGAAATTAACACTGATACAATACTATCATCTAATTTATTGTTCTTATTCAAGTGTTTCCAGTTATCCCATAAATGTCCTTTATGGCAAAAGGTTTTTTTAAAAAAAAGCCTTTCCTGTGGGCACACATCTTAATATTTAGGGCCTTGAGAATAAGCCCTGGTTTCTTAGATTGTTTGGTTTTCTCCTCACAACACACACTAGTAGTGTGTATCAGTTGGCATTTGCCTGGCACATAGTAGACCCTCAGAGTTTGAAGTGGACGGATGGATCGTTAACAGCAATGAGCCGGGGCGAAGTTGGGGAAGCAGGCCTTGCCCTGGGGTTGGTCATGTAGTTGCAGTCATCAGCTCTGTGTTCTCAGAGTGGGTCTGTCGGGGTCGCCTCCTTTCAGCAGTCCTGCTGGGGGGTTCAGCTGGGCAGCCACTGAGTGCCCCTTTATAGAAATGCACAGCTGATCATTCGCAAAGTTAGCTAACCTGCCCAGGTCACAGAGCATCTCTTTAGCCCAGCCAGGCATGGTGCTGCGCTCTGTAATCTGCAGAGGTGAAGCTACATGGATGTCTAATTGTTAATATTAACCCACTCGTTCATTCAACACATAGTTATCAAGTGCCTACTGTGTGCCAGGCACATTGGGTATACAGCAGTGAACCAAGTCCCTGCCCTCAAAAACCTTACACTTTAGTGGGAGACAGTAATAAGTATATAGTTTTTCATATGGTGATGAGTGCCCAGAAAGGATAATACATCACAGTAAAGTTGGTAAGGAGCACTGGGGATAGGGGCTGTGATGTGTACAGGGCAGTTAGGGATGATCTCATTGGTAAAGTGGCCTTTTTCCATAATTTTTTTATTAAGGTATAATTTCTCTGTAGTATACCCTTTTTAGTGCAATGTTCTGTGAATCTCAACAAACTTGTATTGTATAAACTTGTGGTTGTATATAACAACCACTCCAGTCACTACTGATTCTATCACTTCAATACATTTCCCTGTGCCCCTTGGTAGTCATGCCCTCCCCACCCCAACATCTGGAAGCCATTGATCTGTTCCCCATCCTTATAGTTCTTTTCTTTTCTAGAATGTCATATAAATAGAATTATATAGTATGTAGCCTTTAGAATTTGGCTTCTCTTAGCTGAAGAGAAAGATAAATCACTGTGATTTGTCTGTGTTGTATATACCCATAGTTTTCCCCTTTTATTGGTGAGAAGTGTTTTATCTTATCAGTGTACCTTAGATCAACCATTCTCCAGTTGAAGAATATCGGGATACCTCCTACTTTGAGACCATTGTATAGAAAGCCACTATAAACTTCACATGCAGGTATTTGTGTGCATGTTGGTTTTCATTTCACTTGGATAAATAAGTTAGATGACTTTTGAGCAAAGACTCAAAAGAAATATGAAAACAAGTCGTGAAGATAGTTGAGTGTGTTTCTGAATACATACCATGTTGTTATTTAGTCAAATGAATGGGTTTGTGCTGCAAAACATTTCTGTTTAGTCATTTTTTCTTATTCGAGTTAGTTGGAGAAAGTAGAGTGGGAAGGGAGGACACCATTCATTCATTCATTCATTCATTCATTCATTGATCCATTCAACAAACATTAAGAAAAAAAGCTACCAGTCCACAGTTTGTGACCCAAAGGAAGCCTGGGACCCTTGGATCCATACCAAAGGCTAATTTTAGTTGGTTTATCTGACATAATTTCCTCTCCAAGCTTCCTGAGAGTTAGGGTAAGAGAGTGGGTTAGTGAATTTTGGCTTATCATCTTTGAATAGAACTATGGGCTTAAGCATTTTTTAGAGTTTTTATCTCATGGAGGCTGGGACCCCTGCAGAGGCCCCCCAAGAACTGATATTCATTCAATCTTGAGGTCGTATGCATGAGAGGGCAAGAAGACCTCCGCAAAGACATGCTCGGATGAGGGACCAGCGGGCAAGACAACATCCTCCTGGGATTCAGGAGCTTTGTGGTAAAATAGAGCAGACAGAAAATAACTTGTGAACTTCTCTGTTTCAGGTGATGCAACTGTGAAAAAGAAACCTGCCCCCAAGACACCCACGAAGGCAGGTAATTAGTCAGAGCCCTACTGGGGATGAGGGAATCACCTGGGATCAAGGGACCCTTCCCCAATTCAAGCTTTGCATTTGTCAGGCTGTGTCTGCTCCTTGGGCCCACCCCTGCGCAGCCTGCCCCTAACCCTCTTTGCTGCAGTGTCCTGCCCCCGCCTGTGCAGCACCACACCATCTTGGCAACTCTCCATCCCTCTGCAGAATCCTGCCCCACCCTCTGCCCTCTGCTCTGCTCCCACTGGGATGACCCACCTTGCTGCTTTTGTGCTCTGCCCTGCATGTCCTTGTTCTATAGAGCCCCTGTCTGTTGCTCATGGAAAGATGTTTGTGGGCACAAACCACATTGAGTCCATCAGCCTGAGTGACCCAGAGGTTAGAAGGAAAGACACTGCAAAATCAATACCTGAGTTAGGACATAGATTCAAACAATTAGGGTGAGACAGAAATTCCAGCACCACCAATACATGTGGAGAGTTATGCCATATACATTGTGTGAGTTACTTCTAAGGATAAAAATGTGAATAAGCCTAGCAGGTCCCTGAGCTCGGATGTTCTGAAATAAGGGTCAGTACCCTCAGTCTTACTCTGAAGCATCCAGAAGGCAGGAAAGGAGCCAACAGACCAACATGGACAGTGGTGTCAGTGAGGCCAGAGTGCATGGGCACCTCCTCCCCGCTCACTTCCTACCTGTCCTCTCCCAGCCATGCCCCCTCAGATCCTCCAGTTCCCCGAGGACCAAAAGGTGCGCGCTGGAGAGCCTGTGGAGCTGTTTGGGAAGGTGGCCGGCACCCAGCCCATCACCTGTACCTGGATGAAGTTCCGGAAGCAGGTCAGTAATGGAGGGCATGGTCCAAGGACATCCCACAGCCCCTGGGCCCAAAGGGATGAGAAATGCTGTAATGGAGACACTGCCACGCTTCTTCACTTCAGAGTCACCCACTCGCCAATCCCGCGTTCTTACTAACCTTTTCTTCCAAGTCTACCAGTAAACCTTGCTTTATACAAAATTTATAGAATAAAACTACTTATGGCCCCATCTGATCATATCTATCTAGAATCCTATTCAGAGTCGGGAAAATTGCCCAAAGACCTCAGATCTCTGGACACCATGAACTTTCTGTGAGTCTGTGCCAGCCTGCTGATTCCTTTGTTGACCACAACTTAAACTGGCCACTTGCTGAAGGGATCAAAGTAATCTGAAGCTGGGCATGGTGGCACATACCTGTAATCCCAGTACTTGGGAGACTGAGACAGGAGGAGCGCAGGTTTAAGGCCAGCCTAAGCAACTTAGTAAGACCCTCAGCAACTTAGATAAAATAGGGCTGGGGGTGTAACTCAGAGGTAGAACGCCTCTGGGTTCTATCTCCAGTACCGAAAAAAAGTGAATCTGAGTGTTTGGATAGATAAATTATATATTAAATAGAATTTGGCTGGCTGACCCAGAAATCTAGCTGCAATTTGTAATAATTGCTCCTATGGGAAAAGTGTTTGAATTTCCAAACAACTAGCTTTCAGAGGAGCTTGGGGAACCCAGCCATTCCACTTCCCCTACATTGTTAGTGTATTCCCACGTGTGTGATCAGCATAGGCCCTAGGGTGGTGAGCCAGCCCTGGATCAGGAATCCTACAGAAATATGGATGTATTCTGAGCCCTCAGTTGCTCTGTTTCCGTGCCATTCACATGGTCCCAGGTCCAGAGATGAGCCACTGGTATCAGAGAGGAAAGTAGGATTGAAATCATAGATGGAGAAGAGAAGCTGACCATCAGCATCCCAAAGACATGGCCAGTTATCTGTCTGGGCTGCTACTGCCTGAAATCAGATGGAATCTCATCCCTTTTCAGAGATGTCTAGCCAAGTCCCAGCTCTGTCCCAGAGAACTTTCTGCAGTGATGAAAATGTTCTGTATCTGTGCTGAACAATATGGTAGCCACTAGCCAGTGTGGCTACTGGGTGTGTGAAATGTGGCTAGTGCAACCAAGGAACTAAATTTTCAATTTTAATTCATTAAAAAGTGTCGCAACAGCTGGGCGTGGATAGACGCCTGTAATTCCTGTACTTGGGAGGCTGAGATAGGAGGCTCACCAGTTCAAGACCAGCCTCAGCAACTTAGTGAGACTCTGTTTCAAAACAAAAATAAAAAGGGCTGGGGGGGTAGCTTGGAGGTAGAATGCCCCTGGGTTCAATCCCCAGTACCACACACACACACACACACACACACACACACACACATACATACACACACACACACACACACACACAAAATAGTTGCAACAGCTTTGTGGAGATAAAATTTATATACCATAAAATTCACCCTTTTAAAGTATATAATTCAGTGGTTTTAATAGATTCATGAGGCTGTATAGGCATGACCATTCTCTAATTCCTCACCCCAGTAAGAAACCCCAGATTTTTGTGTCTGATTTTTTTTCCTTGCGGTATGTAGATCAAACCTAGGGCCTCACATATGCTAGGCAAGTGCTTTATACTGAGCCATATCCCCAGCCACCCAGGGTCTCAATAAGTTGCCCAGCCTGGCCTCAAACTTGTGATCCTCCAGCTCCCAAGTAGCTGTGATTACAGGCATGTACCACTGCACCTGGCTTGGATTTTTTTCCTTAACATGATGTTTTCAGGGACCTTTATGTTTTAGCACAAATAAGTACATCATTTCTTTTTATGGATGAATAATATTCTATTGTATGAATAGACTATTTCTTATCCATTCTTTAGTTGATGGACAGTTGGGTTGTTTCCACTTAATTTAAATCTAAATAGCACGTGTAGTTTGTGACCACTGCATTGGACCTCACTGAAGAGATTACAGCTCCTGGGGTGGGCTTGTGAATGATTTGGCTCTGATGCACAGTCTCCTGTCATCCCATCCCAGAGTGGTGGCGGGAGACTGGGCTGCTCCTGAACTGCATTGTGGGAGTAGGGAGTGCTGAGATAGATCATCCATCCTGCCCTTCTCAGCCACCTCCCTACCACCCCTGATCTGGACACCCTCAGGGAGGCTTGACTCTGGAGGTGAGAGAGGAGGGGCTTTAGGGAAAGATCGGAGTGCAGACAAGATGGAGCCTCCCACAGCTTGTCCAGCAACATCCCGTGGAGTAGGAGCCAGGGAGGAGCCCCCTTTCCTTCCTGGCCCAAGTCTCCAGCGCCCGCTCCCCCTTCCACCTCCAGATCCAAGAGAGCGAGCACATCAAGGTGGAGAACAGCGAGAGTGGCAGCAAGCTCACCATCCTGGCTGCGCGCCAGGAGCACTGCGGCTGCTACACACTGCTCGTGGAGAACAAGCTGGGCAGCAGACAGGCCCAGGTCAACCTCACTGTCGTGGGTGAGTCTGGGGACAGGGTGGCATGGAAGTTGGGGGATAGTGAAGGCAGCGAGCCCCAGGCAGGATGCCTGAACCTGGGGACCTCATGATCTCCAGCACCTTCCTCCATCTGTGAGTCCCCTCCTGGCTTCTCTGTCTTCCTGGTCATAGGGACCCTGAGCCCCTCTGCCCCAGACCCCTTCCTACTGGCATTTTTAATTCCTTCTCCCTCATCCACTACCATCTCTCTCCCTTTGCAAATCTTCATCCATACTCAGTACGACCTTCCAACTCCACTGCTTTTGTGGCCTGATTTGGGGGTACCACAGAAAGATCACAACCACCCACAGACCAAGACTAGACTCCGCTGACCTCCAGGCACAGCTGAAATGTCAGTGCTGGTCAGAACCCCTGTCCTTGTCTCTGGACAGTGCTGGTCCTCAGGTTTTTCACCCTGTGGGCCTGGGCCTCTGGCTTCTCTGAGAAATATGTCAGGCATGAATTTGCTCAGCAGCTGGTCCTCATGCCTCTAGGTGTCTATGTCTGTTTCATCATTACTTCACCCTCAAGGCTCTGGGGACAGCCCACCTTTGTCCCAACACAGGCTGCTGTCTTCTCCAAGATCCCAGACTCTTGGGGATCCACTCTCTTATCTTCAACCTTTCTCACTCCTCAGGCTCCTCCCAGCAGCCCGCAGATGTTGCCATGTTAGTCAGAGACACAGGCACCGATGTACCTCCTATAGGGTTTTGTCTCCCTGCAGTGCTCTCTCCCCCCACCTCTCCCTCTCTCCACCACACCCTCATGGGCAAACCCTCTGACAGGACAGAGTCTCTACTCTGATTCTGCTCCTTCACTCCTGGCACTCTCCCACCCTCCGCACCTCAGGACCACTCTTCCGAGGGAGGTCACCATGTCCTCCTAATCCTAACTCCACTCTCCTTTCCTTATCTCCAACATCCCAGCAATGAGTTGAATCCATTTCCAGACTGATTCTGAAGCCCACTTCTTCCTCTCTTTCCTAGTCACAGTTTTTCACGCCCTGGCCAGCTCTCTCCTGAAACTTCAAAACTGCTTTCTATCTGCTCTCCCACCATCCGCCATGCTCAGCTCCCTCTGTCAGTCATGGTTCCCCATGTGTCAGGTGCTCAGGACAGCAGAGGGACAAACAGGTGAAGGAGCAGACAGATGGGGAGTAGACTGTGGCTCATGCCTATGTAGGTGTTTGCACATGGAATTCATGAAAGCCTTTGACCTGTTCACTGACACACGCATGAGACCTGAGTGGGTTTTCCATTTGTTCTTGGCTTCCAAGCTAACAGGCACCTTTGTGAAAATTAGAAAAAGGGACTGTAAAGACTGCACCCCCAGCCTCACACCAGGGCTCATGGCCTAGCTTTGGGGAGCAGAGTCTGGCCTCAACCTCTTCACTGGGCCCTTTATGCAGCGCACAAAACTCTCAACCATGTGCTGGTCCTGACCTCATCTCCCTGCTTGCTGGATGTCCCGTTATGTGTTCCTGGTGTACCCATAGGTATACACACTGAACAAAAGGATCCATGAGAACAGGACTCGTGTTGCTATGGTGGTTAGAGCTCCTCTCCTGGGATCTCTCCATAGAGGTGTCTAGGCATGAAGTTGAACTCTGGAGGTCTTTTGTAGCCATGACATTCTGTGGTCCCCTGACTTTGATCCATTTCTCTCCTCCTCTTCATCTCATATCCTCCCCTTAGGACTAGGATGGACAGGTATGTGTCCAGCCTTACAGAGGGGAAACAGAGGGCCAATATTAGCAAAGTGACATGCACTTGGGGCCACATGGGAGCTAGTCCTCAAGCCGTCAAACACCTGTCCCTTCAGACACCGCTTGTGGGCATGTGAATGGGTGCAGAATGTCTCCAAAGGTGAAGGAAGCCCCTGACTAGAGAGCTCATCCACAGGGCGACATGCAGACCTTTGGAGAAGCTGCTCACATGCCAGCTGACATCAGTCCCCCCACTTTTCTCACACTGAGCCTTGGGAAGTCCTGTAGCATTTCCCTCCAGGCCCTAAGCGTTGGGGAAGAGAGAGTCCTTGTCCACTCGGGATGCAGGGAAGACATGAGGGCAAGGGACAAAGGTGGGGAGACAAGTGAGAAGGCCAGAACTGTGCCCAAAGCAGCTATCAGAACAGACCAGGGGTGCCAGGCTCCAGCCAGACTCCCCAGAAAGGAAGTACTGCAAGACCCCCTGGAGGATGGCCGCTGGACACCAGGGACCGGGGAGAGAGGATTCACAGAGTGCTAGGCTGCAGTGCGCCCCCACCCAAGCCCCACCGCCCTCACCTCTCTCTCACCTTCTTCCCCTCTCACCTGTGTCTTCACCCATGCTCCGTTCCACCTGCTTCTCAGAGTCCATCATTCTGGCCCATTTCTCCTCCTCTCCTTTGCCTTCTTCTGGCCCCTTTGTTTCCTTAAGTTAGGGTTTGGGATTTGGGAAGGCCCAGGGGTCAGGGAATGGTATTGTCACCTATGAAGAGATAAAGGGACCCTCCTCTTATTCTTTCTCCCTTTTGGTGACTCCAGGTGCTTGTTTCTATAATTTCCCAAAAGGAATCAGGAACTTTTGGGTATGGGTGCTAGAGGTCTGGCTCGCTCCATGTTTTGACCTGTACCTGAAAGTATTGATTTGCCCCGCACCCTGGTCCCTTCAGCAAATATCACTTCCCACTTTTCTTTGGTGTCCCCTCTCAGGGGCCTCTGCGTGGGTAACTCTGGGCTCAGCAACTACAAACCACTTTTCTGGAGCCAGTGCCTGCCCCCCACGCCGCCCCATCCTGGCTGCCCCCGCACGCATGGTGCCACACACTCCCCTCCCCCAGCCCCACTGCACGGCCTGCGGTTCTGGCCTTTTATGGTTGAGTTTCTTATTCTCTGCGGCCAGTGCTGACAGGGCCATTGGCGTGGCGGCCTGCCAGCTGGCAGGAGCAACATGTTAAATGCCGTCCTGGGAGGAGAATGGAATGGAGAGTGGGGCTTTCTGTCTGCCTCCCCCTCGTCGAGCTAAGAATAGAATTGCTCAATAAAATGAGGACTTTGAGTTGATGGGTGCAGCAAAGCCGCGTTCATTCAGAGCTCGTGAATTTAGAATTAGCCCAAAGTAAACCCGGATTATGCTGACTTACCTGTGTGTCTCCAGGGACATCTGGGTATTATCTGACCAGGGTTCATGAAGTAGACATAAAACATAAATGAGATAGAACAGGAATTGGTCGGCCTGCTGCAGACAGTTTTCAAGCACTTTAGAAACCTCCATTTACAGCCAACTGAATAAGGCCAGTTCAATGCAACTTCCACTTGTTCGTGATAAACTTCTTTTATGACATGTTCCTTGAAGAACTAGTTTCTTTTCAGATAGTCCATGATTCCTATTTTTAAAATGATAATAAAAAGTAGCCTTTCCCTGGGTTAGTTTAAATGAGTGATGCTTAGCTATTTTGGAGGCTTGTTATTATTTTAAGAGGCAGCACAGGAATTTGCGATGCTTGGTCTCTTCCTGCCCCTGGCCTCCGGTCTGCTGCCTGAGGGAGGAGGGAGGGCTGCTCCTGGAGGAGGGAGTCAGCAGCAGATCCAGATGGATTTCTTAATGTCACTCACCCAGCACAAGAAAAACAGGTCTCTTTGTATAATTTTAAAGAAGAAAAACAAGGTAGAGAGAATCCCAAATGCCCAATAATCCCCAAATACCCTCTAAGTTTGGAACTTGCATGATTTATAAGGGAGAAGATTTCCCTTCCTAATGTTTGGCTTCAGCTTAAGCAAGATGTTTTCTTGATCTCCTCTGCCTGATAGGCTGGAAAGTACCAAGCCCTGGAGCCGTGGTCCGGAGGCTTTGTGGAATCTCCTTTTGGCTCTGCCACTGACCAGCTGGGTTTTCTTGGTGAACAGTGTCTTAGCCTCTGAGGGCCCCTTTCTGAGGGTGAAGATGATCCAGGTAGAGGACCACAGGGGGGCCCCGCCAGCAGCCACTGAACCCAGCACCAGCAGAGGGACATCCAGGCGGTTACGTGCAGCCATAGATGGGTTTCACACAGGCACAAAGAGGGCAGGGGTTGCTCTAGTGGGAAGCTTCCCTCTTGAGATCCTCCATTTTCCCAGAAATAAGAACATTTGCTGAGCACACAATCCTGGAGCTGGTGCCATGAGGGACCCTCCCCTTAGAAGAGTTTCCCATTCTGTCAGTCAGGTCTCCAGGGAGCCCTGGGAGAATTCTGAGGAAGCGTGGGGCTCCTGGCTCTGGACTCGGAGCCAGCCTCTCCTCAGCCAGGCACTGCCCAGGGCATCCCTCCCAGACCCAGTGGGTTTGTCTTAGCAGGAAGGCTCATGGGAGCACAGTGGTCCATCCCAAGAGTTCTCACCCCAGGCTAGCTCGGCCTCTCTGTGGGCCCAGGGGCAGGGGAGGCTTCCACTGTCGGAGGACTTCAGACTTGGGTCTTTTCTGACCTCCTTAATCAGGCACCAAATAACTTAAAAGTGGTATGGTTTCACTTGGAATCCAAGTCCCCCTCCCCAAATTTTGCATCCTACCTTGTACCATAGGAGGTGAACTATGTCATAAGTAAGTTAGAGACACCTGTTACAGAGTAGGTACAAATACTACCTCTTATGCAATGCTCTTTTCTCCAAGGTGTCTTTTCTTGATCAAAGCAGAGGGGAGAAATCAGCCAGTGGATTTTCACTGCACTCTTGATATGAAACTCCATGACTCTGTGTCCAATCACGTGTCTTCCAGGCAGTTTGGGGCGGGGGCAGTGAGTGTTTTTCATCCCTCTGTAGGCTTTTTTACTTCCTTAGCTGGTCTTGCAAGGACTTGAACCACTTGCCTCTAAGAGAGTTTAGAGTAATAAACATCTTAGCCAACACCAGAAATGTTTCTAAAAGGAGGAATATATCTTTCAGAACAAACAGTTTTCCTAAGAGAACAGATTAAACAACCAGTGAAAGTGGTTCCATCACAGGAGGTCTCTGACACGGTCCCAGAATTGCTCCTAGGGCGAGATCCAGGCTTGGATTGTTGGGGACAGATGGATTCTGGGCAGTGCGTTCTGAGCTCGAATATAGATGCAGCAGGGCGAGGGGAGGGGTGAGAATGAATGCGTGTGTTTGTATATGTACACCCTTCTATATGTATACACATGCAGATTTTTCTTCCTTCCCCATGGACATGGGGTCATTTTCAGGAATCCCCTCTGGCCTTCCTGCCCGGCTGGGGGTGGGAGAGTCGGAGTCAAGTATTTTACCTGACTGTGTTTGCTTCCATGATGCTTGCAAAAAACCCCAAGAGGTGGGTACATATTAACACCATTTTCCGAATGAGTAAGACAAACAAATGTCTCAAATTTGGTAGTGTTCGCATACTTATAAATTCACACAGCATGGTTTTAATTAATAGATTATGAGGGTCCATGAACTCCAACTGCGTTGGGGAGATGATGTGTTGTCTCTACCTCGCACAGATATTTGAAACTAACCAGCCATCTGTAGAAATTAAATCTGAAAAACAGGAGTTTTGTTCAGATAAGCAACTAAGAAAAACCAGCAAAATTCAAGAACTTCATTAAAGTGTCGGCTACCGTGATTTGACCTGAAGTTGTCAATATTACGGGTTCTGAGCCCAGCTCATCTGAATGGAAGGCAGCTGGCCAAAAGGCCGCTTCTTATTGTCTCCTCAGCTCATTTCCTATCCCTCAGTCAGGTATGCCTATGCTTTGCTATTGTAATTGCTTTTGAAATTCTTTACTGCATTGTACACCAGTCCTATGAGAATGAAAGAGGTAGGGTAGGGGATAGGAGCATAGCTCAGTGGTAGAGCACCTGCTTCAATCCCCAGCACCAAAAACAACAACAAAAGAGGTAGGGTAGGAGTCATTTTTTTATGTGCTACAAAGTTTAAAATAAACTCCTAGAATAATGATGACAGTAGTGACTAGTCAAGTTAGCCACTTTCTAAGAACTTCTCACAACAATCTTGTAACCCGAGTGCTATTACTATCCATATTGTCCAGATGGGGAAACTGAGACAGAGCAGTTAACATCTACTGAGCAGGGGCAGATCTGTGTTCAGACCCAGACCTGTCTGACTTCAGAGCTCAACCACCGTGCTCTCAGGCCCCTCACTGGAATAGGCGTTTCCCAAGTTCCAGAGAAAGTGGAGGCGGATCCCTAATAGTATCACAGGTCACTGGCCTCAGGCCTAAAGGTCACACACACACACACACACACACTCTGAACTCTCCCTCAAAACATATTTTTGATGGGAAATAAACCACGCCTCTGGAGCAGCTTCCTAGATCTGTTTACTCTGAAAAAATATGTTTATGACTTGAGCAAACTACAGGAAATAGTGACTTGTGAACTGGAAAACTAGCCAGAGGAAGTTTCTTTTGAGCAACTAGATGTAAGTGGGGCTTTCTGTGCTGGTGGGTTTGAGCATAGTTACACCTGTGATGAGGGACGAGAGCCAGATTAGGGCCCTTGGCTTGGATTCACAAGGCTGTTTCTCCCCATGACACAATGAATTCAAGAACATTGTCAAGCTGAGTTATGTGGCTCAGTAGAGTGCTTGCCTAGCATGTGCAGGGCCCTTGGTTCCATCCGCAGTACTGCAAAGAAGAATGATCTTTCCTTGCAATTCTGGAGGGTTTGAGTGATATTGTGCTTCTCTATCCCCAGATAAGCCAGACCCCCCAGCTGGCACGCCTTGCGCCTCTGATATTCGGAGCTCCTCACTGACCCTGTCCTGGTACGGCTCTTCATATGACGGGGGCAGCGCCGTACAGTCCTACAGCGTCGAGATCTGGGACTCAGTAGACAAGATGTGGAAGGAACTAGCCACATGCCGCAGCACCTCTTTTAACGTCCAGGAACTGCTGCCTGACCGCGAGTATAAATTTCGTGTGCGTGCAATCAATGTCTACGGAACCAGTGAGCCAAGCCAGGAGTCTGAGCTCACGACAGTGGGAGAGAAACCTGAGGGTAGGCTGCATCTATTTGTTCACCATCTTGAAATAGTGTGCATGAGTGGGCTTGTCTGTGTAGAGACTATTGAGAAGGGTGCAGAGGAACTGATATTAACAATGACTGGCAGGACCTTTTGCAGCCTGCATGTCTCAGATTGTGATGCTGATCCATATTTTTAAATAAGTACATAGGACCTTTCAAAAAACTTTGAACCAATGGGTTGGGGCTATAGCCCCATGGTAAAGGGTTCAGCTAGCACATAGAGGCCCTGGATTTGATCCCCAACATGGCAAGAGAAACACATTGAACCAGCAATTTTGATACACTGCCACCAAGGTACGGTGGTGTTTTAATCAGGAGTATAGACCTCAAATTCCTACTTAACTCATCTCCTCCCTCCCCTTACATTTGAGTATCTACTCAGTATCAGGACTTGGGATACAAGGACAGATAAGACAAGGAGCTTAGATGTAGGGGACAGATGTGCATACAGCTAACTATAATGAAATAGAATGCACAATGGTGCACATCTGTAATTCCAGCTACTCAGAAGAGGAGGCAGGAGAATCACAAGTTTGAGGCCAGCCTGGGCAACTTAGAAATAGAAAAATAGAAAAAAAAGGCTGGTTGTATAGTCCAGGGGTAGAGCACTTGCCTAGCAAGTAAGAGGCCTGAGGTTCAATCCCAAGTATGTATGTGTGTGTGTATATATATATATATATATATATATATATGAATGATGCATCTTACCATAGGGACAAAGCACCAAGGAGACATGGCAGAAAACATGGAAATTTTTGCCATGGAGACTGGAAGACTTCCCAGAGGAGGCAACACTTCAGCTGTGTCTTGGAAAGGGGACTAGGATTCTAAGAGGCAAGGAAGATAAGGAAAGACATTCTGGGCAGTGGACACAGCATCAGCAAGGCAGGGGGTGATGGGAATGGGTGGCATCTTGAGAAACTGTAGATAGCCAGGGCATATGTTGTGTGAGACAGAACAGAGGAAATAAGATGAAAAGGGCAGTCTAGGTAAATGGGTTTCATCAAAAAAGTTCAGGCAGGGGATTGAGAGGGTTAAATCTGTTTTTAGAAAAGGACCTAGGGAAGTTGCAGGGCTTCGTTACTCAAAGCATGGAGTGGGCTAACAGCTTTGGCATCCTGGGAGCTTGTTGGACTGTAGGCCCTCAGTTCCAACACCCCCGGGCCTTCGGAACCTTTGTTTTGACAGGATTGACCCACTTCTTAAGGGATTCATGTGCATATGAAAGTTTGAGAAGCCCTGGAGTGGAGGATGGGTTAGAAGGATGAGATGAGAGTTGGTAGGGTACCAGATGAGCCTCTGTGGGGTAGTCCAGGAGAGGGGTGGACAGGCATGAACTAAACCTTGGGAGTTCGAATGGACCATTCTTCTTCATGACTTCTTGGGTAGAGAGTTGAGAGAAAAAATTGGAAGAGTGTAAGATGACTCCCAGTTCCCGTCTTGGGTGGCTGAACACAGATCCAAGAGCCAGTTAGAGGTTTATTATCGTGAGTCATCATGGCTAATGTACATTGAGCACCTGCCATATGTTAATAGTGTGTTAATCATCCTACATGCATCATTTCACTCAATCCTAATAACCCAACGAAGTAGATGTCACCCCATCTCAGAGAGGGGAGATGAGGTTCAGCATGGCGACACTACTTCTGAGGCCACAGAGCTGGTGAGTGGTGAGGGGAAGCTTGGCCTCAGAGCTGTTAGGCCTGAAGTCTGTGCTCCTTTGGTAGGATGGAAGGAAGAGGTCGGTTGAGCTGCCTCCCTGGTTCCTGGTTGAGTGACTTGGAGGTTAGGTAACAGGGAGTCTGGGAGGAGATGGGGGCTCTGGTTTCAGAGGGAGATGAGAGGGAGACCCAAGTGGAGGTATCTTTAGACTACTGAGCCCAAAACTCAGGAGGAAGGTATAAGCGAGGCTTGCAGATTTGGAAGTCTTCACTAATTGGTAGCTGAAGCCATAGACATGGATGAGGTTCCCCAGAGGATGGTAGAGAAAGTCAACACCAGTACCTTAATGCAAGAGTCTGCAGGACCCGAACAAGACTGGGAGGGGAGAGAACCAGGGGGAGGCTGGAGTCCAGAGTAGAAACAGAAGAGGGAGCAAGATGCAAAGAAATGCTAAAGATGAAAAGGCAAAGACTCAGAAGGATCTTTGGATTTAGCCCTTTGGTTTGGAGTGATCTTTGAGATCAAAGTCCCTAGAGTTTCCACAGGGTGGGAAAATGGTTGCCCTGGTTAAGAGGGGCCAGGAGTGTGGAGTATTATCTCAAGAGGTTTCCTGTGAAGAGCAGGAAAAAGGTGCTGTGAATTTTTAAAATAGAGAAAGAGTTGGGGGCAGGAAGAATGTGGAGGGACACAAGGGACTTGACACTGTTGGAGAGAGGAGCTTGAGAGTGTGAGGCAGAGACAAGTGCTGAGACTAAAGAACCACAGGAGATGCGGAGGAACCCTCCTGGGGGCACCATGTGACTAGAAGCAGCCTCTCTACAAGTTGATAACCCTCTCAAGTTTTAAAAATTAGATATAACACAGGCATGAAAACTTTACTTTCTAATTAAATGAGGGCTCCAGAAAGAAAGAGAGGAGGGTGACAATGGAAAACATCCCAGCCTCCCTCTGTCACCTCCGCACTGCATGCTGGGGGCCTTTACCCCTGAGCCCAGGTGCCCCTGAGAGCACAGCTGGCCTCCAGAGGCCTGAGCCCTGGGTCCTGGCGGCTTTCACAAAGCCCCCACTCACTAGCCGCTCACAGTGTCTGTGGGGGGAAACTGGGTCACAAAACCACCATCCACTGCCCTCTTACACCCCTTCTCTCTCCCCCACACACCAGTCTTCTGCAATGGGCAGAGTGGGGAGCAGGCAGGATGGGGGGCAGGAGAGGCACCAAGTTCTAATCTCTATGTTTTTGGAACCTTACTTGGAAAAGTGACAGGAAACAGAAGAACGCCGCAGTGAGAAGCACTCATGGGCTAGAAAGGAAAGCATCCAGGTCCCTGCTGTGGTGAGACCAGCAGCAACCAGAGTCCCTATCAACGCCAGGCAGCAGGGCCGGAGACCAGGCGCCAGGGGCCAGGACAGCAGCTCCCGGACTGTAGGGACAGCTGGGAGGAGGAGAGGGCAGCAGCAGGCAGGTGGCCTTGTCCTTGAACTGCACAACAAGAGGTCTTCTGCAGCCCTCAGAGCCTTCCCCCTGCCCCAGCTGCCCCCCACCCCAGGAGCAGACAGAGGGAAATGTTGAAATTGCCTGAAATCCAGAGTTGGGGTTCAAGCCACCCAGGATTTCCAGACAGGAAGCTGCTCCCTACCCCAGGCCCAGCTGGATTATCCAAGGGGAAGGAAGATGGGAGAACAGTTGGCCAGCTTTGTGCCTGAGAGCAGAGGACTGGGGGGCAGGGGGCAGGGGCAGGGGGGCTCCAAGCAAAAGTCCTCCAGGGACCTCTCAGAGGCTTGTGAATTATAAGCCATTGGCCATCTCTCTCTACTTAAAAGGAAAACAGCTCTCAGAGAAAGAAGTGTGTGTCCGTGTGTGTGTGTGTGTGTGTGTGTGTGTGTGTGTGTGTGTGTATCTGGAGAGAGGTGGGATGCAGTAGGAGGCCATGGAAGGTCACTTCTTTGGAGTGGTGGTCTATGTGGATCGTATCAAAAGCTGTGCCAATTAACCCTCGTTCCACAAAGCCCAGCTAATGTGGCTCTAACTTCTACCACCATCACTCCTGCCTCTTTCCTTGGCAACTTCAGTCTTCTATTTCCTCCTGATCTCTCAGTTCCATCCCTGTTCACCCCCAGACCTCACCCTATTCATTCACCCATTCATCATGCGCCCTCCTGTGTTCCAGGAGCCGCCTGGGCCCTGGGGACGCAGGGGAGGACAAAGTGGGCTTCCCATCAGGCTGCAGTGGGCTCCTTCTGCCAGAGCGACCCCTCAGATGAGGGTCTCTAACTAAATTCACAGCTCCCCACCCGCCCAGCCTTTCCAAGCCAAGTAAACAGCCACAGGCTAGATATAGCCTGCTTTCTCCCCTTGGAGCCAGGCCTTGAACTCCACTCCCACCCCAATCCTGTTCTGACTCTGAAATCCACTCTGTCCTTGCTCCTAATCCTAATTTGTTCTAGTCTGTAGAGTTGCTAGCAAAACAGCTGTGACTGGGGCTTCTTGCGGGGCAGGAGTGGGGGTTCTTTGCCTTGCAGCCCTGAGGGCTAGAGCTGCACAGCCTGCTCCCAGTCCCTGCTCCAGCTCCGCCTGGTGCATTGAGACCATGTCTGGGGCCCGGGTGCCCTCTAGTGCCCACTAGGCGTGCAGCAGCCCTCAGCCGCCTAAAGAGACAATGCTCTGTCCAGGGCTGGCAGGACCTCGCTGTATGAGGGTCCGAGTGCTTAGCTGGTCCTCTCCCAAACACCACTCCAGGATAAAGAGACTCTCATCTGTTTGCAGAAATAGCTCAGAGCCCTCTGCCAAGTAGCTCTTCCACTTAGCTCTTGGATCTCATAGCTCATTCTAAATAGATATTTTTAAAAGTGTTTAGTCCTTTCTTCTGCAATTTTAGCTCCTTACTTAGTGGAAAGATGCAAACCAAGTGGTCACCCTTGTCATTGCTATAGTTCTTAATGCTCTGAGAGCTGTGCTCACTGAACTTGTCTCTCCTCTACTCCTCTCCTACCCTACCCCTCCTGGTCATCTTGTCCTTCTTCTAAAATGGAAGCAGGAAGAGAGGGGGGAGGCTGAAGGGGGTAGAACAGAGTTCCCACAGGAGAGGCTGCAGCCCTAGGTATAGGGTTTGGTCCCCCAAGCAGAGCATGCAAGAGGCAGAGGGGAGGACAGGAGTGGGTTTGAGAGGAGGCTGGAAGGCCGGCTCTGCAGTTCTCAGAGTAGAGTCAGGGTGATGGGGAGAGGCCAGTGCAGAGCTGAGGCCATCTTTGAGGCTGGCAGGGAGAGCCCCTGGTACCAGGAGGAATGAACAGGGTGAGGAGTGGAGGGTAAATAGAGGTGGAACTGAGAGATGAGGATGAAGTAGAAAACTGGAAGGGCCTCAGGGCTCACAGCACCACACTACCCTTTCACTGCAGAGTACGGACCATTCTCCTAGAAGACAGCAGGCCAAGAAAGCCTGCCTTCTCTCTCCCACCCCACTGCTCAGAACATTCCAGTCCCCTTGCCACACCAGGAAAACAAGAAACTAAAGGGCACTCAGTAAATGAGAACCACTGTCTCAGACCAGGCACTGTAGGCCAGGACGACGGGCCTCCCTGCGGGGAAACACTGCAACTTTGACTCTAAGCCAGGGACTGGCACCCACCAGGTGTGCAGGTGGACTCCAATCTCTTGCTTCTCTTAAAACCCTGTGTGAAATAATCATCGATGAACTAATCTAAACAGCCTTTGGACCTATTTATTGTTCTTGTGGTTCCTCCTGGTATGAGTCACGTAAGTCTACAACCTTCCTCCTACTCGAGGCCTAACACTGAACAACCAGTTCCCTCAGGTGATGGTATGAATGAGTCTATGAGCAGTCTGGAACCCTTGGCAACTAATCATAATGACCATTATGATTATTATTATTACTATTATTTAGATACTGGAGGTTGAACCCAGAGGCATTCTACCTCCAAGCTACACTCCCAGCCCTCTTTTATTTTTTATTTTGAAACAGGGTCTCTCTACGTTGCTGAGGGACCTCACTAAGTTGCCGAGGCTGTCCTCGAACCTGTGATCCTCCTGTTTCAGCCTCCCAAGTACTGGGATTACAGGCGTGCACCACCATGCCCGGCCAGTGTGATTTCCTTTGAAATCATGTCTGCTTTAGACTTCTTTTCCAGCTGGAAAGGTCTGCCCCTTCGTGATTGCCTCGACATGGCAGCCCTTCCTTCCAGCGGCCCCTCATTCCTTACGCAGTGCCGGTGCAGCCTTCTCACTGTGGCCCACAGCCAGAGTCCCAGGAGCAGGGGCCTCAGAGTAGTATCACCTGCTGTCGCCAGGCGCATCTTCCCCGATGGCAGCCTCTGTCCAGAGCAGGAGGCTAAGGAAATGTGCTCCCTCCATGGACGCACTGCACACACGGGGCCCGTGGCCCACAAGGCTAGAACAGTACAGTTCCTCAGGTGACGCAGTCACAGCTTCCAGGTGCATTCTCTCAGGCCATCCTTGTCACTGATGAATCTGACAGTGTCACTCAACGCCAGCTGTGTGGATTTGGAAACACTGCTCAGTTGGGCCGCATCCCAGCAGTCTCTGTGAAGCGCCACCCCCAATGCTTGTCCAGCTAGACTCTCAGTCCCCGTCTGTCTTATCCGTTTTCATTTTTCCATGGCAGTTTCCCTTCTGTGTTATTCTTCCCAGTCCTCTCATGTTTAGTTTTTAAAACTAAACTTTGTCAGCAGCATTTTAAGAACTCTAAACAGATCACAGCTTCTCTCGCTCCTGGTCTCATGCTCATAAACGCTCTCAAATCTCTTTTCCAGCAAGAGGCACTTATCCCGGGTGGGACCCTGTTACTCTTCCTCCTGCTGCTTGGGTCCCTGTGTTGTTTGGTCCCTCTGGCCAAGGGGCTCGGGGCTCACTGTCTACAGAGCTGTAGATCCTCCCAGCCCTCCTCCATCACAGATGGGACTTTGCAGAGCCCAGCTAGAGCACACAGTCCCTCCCAGCTGGAGGCCTTGGCCCAGCCCTGGGCCCTGGCCCCTCCCAGGAGATGCAGCCATGCCAGTCAGCTGCCCTTCCCCGACCAACTGGCTCTGCTAGGGGCTTCTGCAAGTCACACCCTGCCCCGTCTTACTCACTCTCGCACTCCCAAGTACTTCCACACACTCAGCCACATATACACTCAAGTGTACACATACACATACATCCACACACTTCCACACACATACATGCACTCGTACACATACATACCCACACATACACACACACACTATCCCACACACATGCACACTCACACATATACACACAAGCATACACATTCATACTCCCATATATTTCTACACACATACACATAAATACACACATTCACACACTCTTATACTATTCCACACATACAGACTCACATCACACATGCTCACATACACATAAACACTTTCCCACACACTCACACATACACTCTCCCACATGCTTCTACACACTCATACATACATATACATGCATACTAACTCACACACATACATACACTCCCACATGCTTACACACACATACACACACTTACACACTAACCACGTACCATTCCTGTACCATTCACACACACACACTTCCACACACAGACTCACACACTTTAAAAATCTGTTTCCTCCCTGTGATTTCTGTCCTGCCCTTGCTCCGTTTCCTCAGGAATCCTCCTTTCGTCCATCTGTCATGGCCTGAAAGGCTGGGGATCCCTGAGCATTACACAGCATCGCACCTAGAGCTAGCCAGACCCCTAAAAACCACCTGGTATGACTCATCCTAAAAGATGAGGAAACATACAGGGCCCAGGAAGAGAAAGGTAGTCGGCCAAGGTCCACGAGCCAGAGCCGCCCTGCTGGTGAGGGACGAATGTGGGTCAAGGCAAAGGAAGCCCTGGTGCTCTGAGTGGGTGTTCTGGGGACACCTCTCGTCCCCCATGAGTGCCTGTCACTCCTGACATGTCCGTGAAAGCAGCTGGCCCACGTCCCTCCTCACAGACACCTATTGGTTTCACTCACATGCTGTTGCCCTCACTCACTGTATCCATCATTTCCTCTAAGACAAATCCCCAGGCTGCTGCTTCCAAGGACAATCGCTCCATCTTACCATTGCCCCATTTGTTGCCTTCCTCCAAGGTGTTCGGTTTGTACCATGATGACACGTGTTCAGTAGCTGATACTTCAAGCATGTATGCTTTTGCCTCCCCAACTAAATTATAAGCTTCAAGAAGGAAGGTACCTGTGTGTATTTTGCTTTGTATGCCCACAGAACTGGCAAGATGCTTGGCATACTGCCGGAATGCCATAAAAAATGTCTAACAAATGGAGAAATGTATTTGGCACCAGAGGCAGTTGTAAGTTGCTGACTTTCAAACTAGGGCAGGAAGGAACTGTGAACAGTTTTGTGTAGGTCCTGAGAGTCTGAGGGACTGGCAGCACTGTGGAGGAGGCTGTGTCTAGGGCCAGCCACAAGGTTAGAGGATGGAGGTAAGAGCTGGTGGACGAGTGGGACGGCCTGGTGAGGAGGCCAGAACCTGCCAGTCTGCACCTGGCCCTGTGTACAGTGTGAACTGACCAGCCCCTGGGGGTGCCCAGAGCTCTGGGCCAGGAGGTCTGATCCCTGGGAAGAACCCCAGCATGCCTTGCTCTCTACGGGCCCTCAGCACTAATCACTGTGTTCTCTCTGTCCCTCCTTGTCCCCACCCAGAGCCAAAGGATGAAGTGGAGGTGTCAGATGATGGTGAGTGCCAGCCGCCTGTCCTGGGGTCAGGCGCTCACTCGGGGTGGAGGAGGCTGAGCAAGGGAATCTGATGGCCCATACTCACCCTGACCTGTGCCCTACAGATGAGAAGGAGCCCGAGGTCGACTATCGGACGGTGACAGTCAACACAGAACAAAAAGTATCTGACTTCTATGACATCGAAGAGAGACTAGGATCGTAAGTGGAATGGAAGCTCAGGGTGAGGGTGAGGCAGGTCCCATAGTTAAACCCAGCACCTCAGCCGGGAGCATGCCCGTAATCCTAGTACTTGGGAGGCTGAGACAGGAGTATCACAGGTTCAAGGCCAGCCTCAGCAACTTAGTGAGATGCTGTTTCAAAATAAAGAATAATATAGGGTTGAGGATATCGCTTGGAAGTAGTATGCCCCTCCAGTACCAAAAAGAATCAACCCAGCACCTCTCTTCCTGTCCTTTCCTGGTTCAGCCTCCTCCCCAGACTGAGACTCCTACAGTCAAGAGGCGCTTGCTCCACAGCAGCCCTGAGCAAGGCCTTCCTTTTCTGTGCCTCCACGCACACCACGACAGTGAAACGGGAGGACTGGATCTGGATTGGATTATCTTTAGTATCCTTCCATCAGGTCCCCAGAAGTAGTGGAGCCGACCAGGCTGGCTCTCCAGCAGGGCCAGCGTTAGTGCCTCATTGGCATGTATGGTAGTTCTTGCAGCTCCCTGGGCGAACTTGCTCCGTCTCCTCCCCGGGATGTGGAGGGTGCCAATGGGCTCAGCCCCCACAAGCTGTCCATACCCCCATATCCCTCTCCCTGGAGGAGTGCAAGATAGGAAAGAAAAAGAATGGGACTCAGCTTTTACTTCCAGTGGTTTCTGGGAAATAAAGGGGTGATGCAAACCTCTTAACACTGTGTGAAGGGAGTCGACCCTGTCAGATGAGTTATGTCACAGAGAAGCCTGGAAGCAGGGCCCTTCCTGGACTGTCGCCAAGGGATCAGTGTTAGACTGCAGCAGAAGGAACACAACTGCTCAGTTATTCTGTATTTGGGAAGGACAACCACAGCCCAACCTCATACATCCCTCTGCAGGGAAGTCGGCCAGCCAAGACTGAGTAGAAAAGTGCTTCACTGATCTAGAGCATGGGTTGGCAAACTTTCCCAGAAAGGGCCACCTAGTCAATATTTTAGGCCCTGTAAGCCATGGGCCTGTGTCATGACCACTGGGCTCCACCATTGCAGCACAAGAGCAGTCACGGACAATACGTAAGCAAGCAGATGTCTGTAAAAAGGAGGAAGGCCAGACTTGTCCCATGGCCAGAGTTTGCCACCCCCAATTTAGTAGAAAGTGTGGCTAAATTTGGCTTTTTCTCTTCTTCTTTCATGCACAGTGGGAAATTTGGACAAGTCTTTCGACTTGTAGAAAAGAAAACTGGAAAAATCTGGGCAGGGAAATTCTTCAAGGCGTATTCAGCAAAAGAGAAAGAGAATATCCGGCAGGAGATCAGCATCATGAACTGCCTGCACCACCCCAAGTTGGTCCAGTGTGTGGATGCCTTTGAAGAAAAAGCCAACATCGTCATGGTCCTGGAGATGTGAGTGGCACTGTAGGCTGAGCCCTGCGCCCCTGCTGTCCCACCCCAGCCACCTGCCCCAGAGGGAGAGTGCTGCACACGGGGGTGCTGGACATGATACTCACCAGCCTATGGCCAGGACGGGCTAATCGGAACCAGAACTGGCCCTAACCCACTGAGCAGAGCCTTCCTGCAGCCTCCACTCGTTTCCATAACTAGATCTTCCGGGACCCCTTTTCGTCCCCATGAAAAGGCCAAACCTCTCCCAGGCTCCTTGGTTTCATGCAGGGGCATTCTTACCCAGAGGTGGCTACGGGCAAAGGGAAGGACAGGGCGGCTTCTTGACTTCCCTGCCAAAGTAAAGAGGCCCAGGGCTGGGGGTTCAGAATCCCGGAGTGGAGGGAACCCTTGCTCCAGTCCTTTCACTGCACCTCTCTGCCCTTGTGTGTGTTCTCTTGACATCTCACTCGCCAGAGCAGCACTTCTCTGCGGGGTTGTGCAGAGACAGGGGAATTGATCTGATGACCTCTGACTGAGGCCTTCCCAGAATCCACTGTTTCCTCTACATCCCGATCTTCTACCTTCCTCACATTATAAACGCATGCTGGCATCAATGGTAAGCCAGGTGTGCTCCACAGCATCTGCAATTCTGCAAATTTCCCTTTTTTGTCAGAATTTTTGAATTTTTAAAATACATACAATCGCATTAAAATGTATAAGAAAATATACAGTGAAAAGTCTATTCCCACCCCTGTCCCCTATCTGTCCTGTTTCCACCTCCCACCACCACCACCAAAGATAAACAATTTTATTGGTTTTGTCTATATTCTTCTAAAGTTTCTTTATGACAATGCAAGCATATATGACATATCCTTATTTTCCTGGCTTTTAACACCAAAAGTGACTTTTGTACTCACTGTTCCACACTTTACAATTTCTGGCAAATTACTATGATAGCTTCATTCTCACAGCTCCCTGGGCTCTCACTGTATGCAATCATCGGTGTGTTTAACCATCTGCGTTTGTTAAGCAATCAGGTGGTTTCCAATCTTTTGCTTTTGCAAAAAAAAAAAAAAAAGCATTGTTTGTAACCCTAGCACACATCTTTTCACTGATGCCTGTACATATTTGTAGCTGGCATACCCAGAAGTAAGGGTGCGCTGAATGAAAGGGCATGTACATTTGAAAATTTAAAAACCACTGTAGAATTGCCCTCAGCATCCTTGCATGGTGTATCCTGAACTTTGTGGATTTCAGCCCTTTGGAGAGGATCTCTCAGCAGCTGGGCATTCTTCCCCAGGAAAGATAGGGCCTGGGAATGGAATAGTAGCTTTTTCTCTGCCCTCAATCCAGTAATGTTTGGGCATATGAGCAGTTAAGGGAGCAGACATGAGTCAGATAGACCTTACTTCAAATCCCAGCTCTGCCTCTTGTTATTTGACCTTGGGCAAGTTACTCAACTGTGCCTACTTTTACTATCCAATAAAAGGGGCTATTAAAACCACCTCCTGCCAGGCTTGGTCGCACATACCTGTAATCCCAGTACTTGGGAGACTGAGACAGGAGGATCACAGGTTCAAGGTCAGCCCCAGCAACTCAGTGAGACTCTCAGCAACCTAGGGAGACCCTGTTTCAAGACAGAAAATTTAAAAAAGGGCTGGGGATGTAGCTCAAATGTAAAATGCCTCTGAATTCAATCAGTACAGAAAGAAAGAAAGAAAGAAAGAAAGAAAGAAAGAAAGAAAGAAAGAAAGAAAGAAAGGAGGGAGGGAGGGAGGGAGGAGGGGAAGGAAAGGACAGAGGAGTACCTTTTCTTCACTGTGGGGATTAAGTGAAACAATGCTTATAAGACACAGTGCTCTGTAATGGGGCGCTCAATGATACATTGAATTTTGTCTGGTCTTTTTTCCACTTAAAAATATGTTGTGAGAATTGTAACATCAACCTAGGCATCATGGAACAAGTCCTCCCGAGTACTCAGGAAGCTTGGCCTCAAGTTCTGCTACTATTGAGATGTGATTGTGTAATTGTTAAATCCTATCAGCAAAAAAGGGGTATTTGGATTGGAATAATTAACCTCAAGGCTCCCTTTTGGCTATAAAAATCTGTTATTCTGTGGAATCATAAAAGACTCAGGGGAAATCTTCATCTGTATCTTATGGTCCAATTCAAACTTACCCCCTCTCTGTTCAGCCCACATTTGTGGCCTCATTCATCCGACCCTCACAGCATCCCTGTGGGCTGCAGCTTTTCACATTTGCTCTAGAACAAGTTGCTTAGTCGAGGCAGTGTGGGCATATGAGGACATGTGTAGAAACGTCTTATCTTTAGAAGTTAAACCTTGAGCAAGTTCGTGAGAGGGGGCAGGAGGCGGCTGAGCCTGGGTAAGGCCGGGCAGCAGCACAGTGGGCAGAATACCATACTTAGCTTGGAATTGGGAGTTGGCAAGCTGGATGGAAAAAGCAGGGAGAAATGTAAGAAGTTTTCAGCTGGTCTGGCTTTCATCCCTCCACCCCACTCCTCCCCCATGGACTGGAGCAAGCCTCGCATGGACAGATGCCGGAAGACGCTCCTGCACTTGGGGTATGGAGCTTGGGCCTTGACAGGCACTCAGTCAAAGAAGGGAGCAGGCTAATACTTCATCTGCATGTCCCTTCCAGCCAGACCATTCTAAGACTTGGCCACAGGGGGGATGGTTGATGTTCAGCAGGACAGTTTGCTATTCTCCTTGGAATGTGCCATCATGCCTGGCTAGAATATTTCCAATTTAATAGCAAACATTTGAGGCATCTTGTCTATGCCAGATATTGCCAGGTGGCAAATGAAGGCCTAGAGATGAGCCAGGCCTTTGCAGATATGTTGACAAACAGCTTTGAGACAAAGCTGACTTGATACAAAAGTGCAGAGACAAGAAATAGACAACTACAGAGGGAAAGATCCCTTCATAAAGGGAAACGGTGTGATTCTCCAAGGATGTGAATTTTACTCCTGGCTTCCCAGGAGTGGTAAAAGAGTAAGCTAGTATGGTTAATCATAAGAGGACCTGGGGTACTTCTTAAAAATATGGTTTCGCCCAGCATGGTGATGCACGCCGGTAATCCCAGTACTTGGGAGGCTGAGACAGGAGGATCACAGGTTCAAAGTCAGTCTCAGCAACTTAGTGAGGCTTTCAGCAATTTAGTGAGACCCTGTTCCAAATAAAAAATAACATAGGGCTGGGGGTGTAGCTCAGAGGTAGAATACCTCTGGGTTCAATCCCCAGCACCACACACACACACACACACACACACACTCCTCAAATTTTCTTATTTAAATTAAAATCCTTGATTTTAATTTTCTAAGTCAAACTTCACAGGGATGAAGCTTAGGACTCTGTATTTTCCACAAGAGCCCCAAGCGATTCTTTAAAGTAAAAACTTGATAATCAACATGCATTTACTATGTGCCAGGCAGCCTTCTAAGCACTTTGCCTGTAGGAAGTCATTCCATCTTTGCAGCAACCCTGAAGCTTACAGATGAAAAACTGGGGCACAGAAATATTGAGAATTGGCTGAGACCTGACAATATAGATTGGAATTTGTCTTGCAGCTTTGGTGAAGAGTAATAGAAATGGAGGACTTAGGGATGAGCGCGCCACCTGCTGGCTGTACAGGGACCTTCCCAGGTTGGTTCTAAAGCATTGGTTCTCGCTCCCCCTAGTGGCCACTGACTCACACTGACCTTTCCCAGCTCAGCCCTGCCAGCAGGGCAGTACAGCGATGGAGGTGGACAGGTGGTGTTCTGGACGCCCTAGCGCATCCATGTCTGTCTCTCCCAGAGGGGTCAGTGACAAGATCCACCTGGCCCACCACAGGCTTCAAACTAATTAATATGTGCTGAGAGCCCCCTATGTGTCACGCATGATACTTTACAAAAATTCCTACATCCCTAACGACTCTATGAGGTAGGGGCAAATAAGGAAACAAGGACTCGGAAGGGTTAGGTAATTTTCCCAAAGTCACACAGCCTGTAAAAGGCAGAGACAGAATTCAAAGTCATCTCTGTCCTCTCTTCATGATGACTCCACTTGAAAGAAGGAACAGCATAGTCATAGAATGAAGCCCATCCAACCTTGCCCAGCTGGAGGACCTACAGGCCATTGTTAGAAAGTGAGTTCACTGATATCTGGATGCTGCATGGTTACCAAGGATGTGCTTTAAACTTGCGGAGCAGTGAGCAAGGAAGGTGGGTTGAAGGGCTGAGGCAGAGACCAGAGAGACCCATGCCACAGGGCAGCAGGGCCAGCATTTGCACTGAAGGGCACCATGCTGGCTGGCTGGGGCCCGGGCAGTCTTTAGCAGAGGATGCCTTTGCAAAGGCCGCGAGCTCCAGAAGTAAAGTGGATTAGACATGGCCAGGATCCAAAGTCTTCCTAGGCAAGGAAGGAGTCCAGGCAAGGCGAGTTAGTTATAGCTGGAGGGAGTAAACGGATACTAGGCCTAGCCAGAGTAAGCAGACCTGTCACAGCTGTAGGTATAATGGGTTACAGCCAACTAATTGTAGAAAATTTGCTGAGTCTTCTTATCGTCAAAGATATTTTTCTGTTTCTGGCTATGCAAAATAAATGCTATGGAAACTGTATTTTAAACTTCAGTTTGCTGTGCCTAAAAGACACAGCTAGGGTACAAGAATGTTCCCTTGTGCGTCTGTGATCGTAGGAGGGAAAGAGACTGCCCAGGGGTCACCCTTTTGCTAAGGAGATTGTGTCCAGGTCCCTCCATTCACACCCACCTCTGAGACTGCCTGGTCTGAGTGCTTCCTTGATTCCAGATGCTTCCCTGAGTCCCCTGGCAGCCTAGCAAGGACAGAGCAGCACCCCCAGCAGAAAACCAGGAGGCCTAACTCTCCTCCCATGGTGGAAGACTGGGGCTCAGGAAGCTACAGGAAGTGCCTCCCCCGGCCTACCTTGGCCAGGCGCCCCTCCCCACACACACGATCCTGTGGTCTGACTACAGTGCTTTCCCCACCTCCTGTCCCCGCAGAGTTTCAGGGGGTGAGCTGTTCGAGCGCATCATCGATGAGGACTTTGAGCTGACAGAACGTGAGTGCATCAAGTACATGAGGCAGATCTCCGAGGGGGTGGAGTACATCCACAAGCAGGGCATCGTGCATCTGGACCTCAAGCCCGAGAACATCATGTGTGTCAACAAGACAGGCACCAGGATCAAGCTCATCGACTTCGGTCTGGCCCGCAGGCTGGGTAAGGCTGATCCACCCCTCCTGCTGTCGCCACTGTGTGGTGGCAAGTGACTGCTTGTGTTCCACGCACTGGGAATGAGAGGGAAGGTATGGTGTTGGGATTAAAGTCAGAGACTGGGAAGACTGCTCAGGTTCAAATCCAGCCCCTACCACTTACTTCAATGGGACACTGATTGTAAGCCTCAACTTCTTCATCTATAAAATGGGATAATAGTAGTACCTACCTCATAGGGTTTGTTAGGAGGACCAGATGAGCTAATACAGATAAAGCAATAGTAACAGTGCCTTGCACATAGTAAGCACAAAGTAGACATTAGCTATTTATTCCATGATGATGGTGATGATGATGATTCCGTTAGCAGCAAAACTCATTTTGATGATGGTGGCTCCTCATGGCTACATTTTAGTATACCATTTCCAGAGCACTTTTACATTAAAAATAAAAAATTTTTAAATCTCATTGATTTAAACTCTCTCACTGGGAGTTAAGCAGGGCAGAGCCCTGCGTTGTAGACTAAGAGACCAAGGTTCACAACAGTTGTGCCCAGTGGGTCCCAGCGCAAGCAAGTGGAGGTGCTGGGGCTGGAATAAGAACCCCAGCCCAGCTTGGGGCACTCTGCAGCCCCCCTGCTATTCTGCACTAAGTGGGAGGGAGGGCATGGGGGAAGTGGTCAGGGCCTCATCCCCAGCCCTGAAGCTGTTTGGCCAGTGGCTGTGCCTCACACACCGCCTGCAGCACTGCCACTCTGCCTCTGCGGCTCTTTGATGTTTCAGCATTGAGCAAACAACTTCACTCTCCCCTCCCCACCGCTGCCTGTTAGCAAGGAGCTCCGGGCTGACATGAAGCTGCCCTTTATTTCACTACCCTGTGGGGAGCAGGGAGGGTCAGCCCAGCTAACAGTCCTGGTTGAGGCCACGTTGGTTCCACAGAGAACGGTGAGGGAGGAGTCCTGCTAGGTCTCAACTTGCCAGGTGGTCGGCACACTCAGGCCAGAAGCACTGGAACATGCCAGCTCTGCTCTCTCCTGCTAAAGCCACCCGGTCGGGGAGCGGCCCACCTCTGGACAGCAACCATTAATAAAGTAAATGAAGAAGGGAGTGCCAGCCGAGGGAGCCAGGGAACAGGATGTTCAACTCCATTGATGGAGGGATACTGTGGGGACAGCCGTTTGCACTGAGGACCAGAGGACAGGGAAGAGATACATAGCAGGAGGGTTTAAATGAGAGCTGGAGCAGAGTGTCCACCTGCAGGAGCTATTAAGTGCTTTGCTTTAGAACATTTGCCACAGGCCCTGCAGGGTTGAACAAGACCAGCTGTGTTCCCTAGGCCAAAGGCTGCGACCCCGCACCGCCGACAATACCCTCCAGCAGCGGGACCTGCCCTGCCATACTAATGGGCACTTCTGGTCCTTTGTGGTTGAGAGGCACCATCTGCCTTGTGGTTTAGACCTCCCCTGACTGTTGCCCCTGCAGCTCCTGGGAGAAGAGACATGCAGCTACAGGAGGAATAGGAGAGGAGGGGAGAGGGTGCAGAACCTGGCTCAGCAATCACGCCACCTGGGTTTGGGCCCTGGCCACCGCTGCTAAACTGTGTGGGGGAAATCACGTCCCTTCCCTGGCCTCACCCTGGCCTCAGTAGAATGGGCATCATACCTAATTCTTAGGATTGTTAAACAGATCAAATGGGGAAATCTTTGCAAAGCCACTAGCAGAGTGCAGAGGACACCATGAGGGTAGGGATTGTTCAGCATCAGCCACAAATCCTGCCTCAGGAACCAACTTGTGGAGACACAGACACAGGAAAGGACCATCAGGGGCAGGAGCTTTAACACTCTCTCTGCCTTCCCCACCCACTCAGGACATGTGGGTGAGTGTGTGGTTGGTTGGTGTCACTGGTGGCTTAATGCACTTGTTTAAGGAAGAGGCCAGTGCCGGGCGTGGTGGCGCACGCTTGTAATCCCAGTACTTGGGAGGCTGAGACCGGAGGATCCGGGTTCACGGCCAGCCTCAGCTACTTAGTGAGGCCCTCTGCAACTTAGTGAGACCCTGTTTCAAAATAAAGGATAAAAAAAAATAGGACTGAGGCGTAGCTCAGAGGTAGAATGCCCCTGGGTTCAATCCCCAGTACCAAAAAAAAAAAAAAAAGAGGCCAAATGTGCCCAGGCCATTATCCAAAGAAAGAGCACCTAGTCCCTGAGTCCTTGTCATGTCCCTTCCAGATTGTATCCCGTCACAGACAAGGTAGGTGCTTACCTCGAGTTGGCTGTGTGATGTGCTGGCGATTGACCCCTTTCCATTCTTTTTTCAGAGAACGCGGGGTCTCTGAAGGTCCTCTTTGGCACCCCAGAGTTTGTGGCTCCTGAAGTGATCAACTATGAACCCATCGGCTATGCCACAGACATGTGGAGCATCGGGGTCATTTGCTACATCCTGTGAGTCCCAAGGCAGCCAGGGAGGGGTGCAGAGTCCCACAGAAGGGGCTCTAGTCTGCCACCATGTCATGAGGGAGGGGACAGGACTGGTCAAGGGTGACAGCTCCCATCCCTGTTCCTGCCGGCCCACCCGGCCCCTGGGCTCCCAGCAACTCAGTGGCCTGCATCACCCTTCCATAGCGGCATGTACTAACATGCTGGGGTCCTTACTATCCGCAGCACTGGCAGCCTGGGGCCTTTGTTGGGGTGGGGGTGCAGCTGGTACCTCACCTGTGTAGGTGGGTCTGCAAAGAAGGGAGGGAGCCCAGGTGCCTATCTCTGGGAATCTTCATTGTCTTCTGAGGGCAACACTCCATCCTCATGAAATGGGGACCTCACCCGCCAGCCTGGACTCCAACTCCAGTAATGTGCAGCAACTAATAAGTGCTTTTGATGATAGAGCCTTCAGTGGAACAACAGACACCAGAAAGCAATACAGTAGTTAGAACTGGGAAGTCAGGTGGGAAATATAAAACCATCGAAATTAACAATGCTGGGGAGACAGGTGAGGCTGGCAACCTAGACCCGGGCTTCGCAGCCTGCACGCCCGCGCATCACCGAGGCGCCTCCTCGGGTGGCGGGTCTTGACTCAGGTCTGGGCACCTGAGATTCCACACTTCTCACAGGTTCCGGGTTGCCGGCAGCGCTGGGCCAAGGGCACGGCTGGAGAAGTGAAGCTCCAGATTAGTCTTGGCAAGTCTCACGGATTTAGTCCCTGAAGCTTCAGGCCACAGACAGTTGTTAGCCTCAGAGGCAGTCCCTGAACTCATGTGGCAAGGCGCAGTTATGGGATGATCTCCCCAAAGAGGCAGATAGACATGTAGCCATGCAAAAGTATTCTTTTGTGATTCAAAACCAAAAGGAAATTAAACGTCTTCACAGAACACTTGAGGAGGAGCTTGAGGAATACTCTTTGAGATGCCTGGGGTCTTCAGCCCCCACGGTGGGAAAGGGCTCTTGCTGGCCCGATGTCAGTGGGTTTAGGAGCCACTGACATCAAAGCTGTGGCAGAAGCAGGTCACTTTGGTGCAGTGACGCTTTTTCCCATGCTCGGGAGTTTTACTCTCACCGCCCTGGGAGGACAGCCTCGCTCAGTGGAACCTGTGCCATGGCTTCTGTACCCCAGCCAGTCTCCTTCTTCCCTGCCTGGGGTCACCCTCCCCACCCCCACCCAACATAACATCCCCCAGATCAGTGGAGAAGAAACCCCAGGCCAGGCCTGCATTTCCCCACCCCTCCGCACGCCACCACCTCCCAAAGGCGGCGCTGGTGAGTAAAGACAGCTGCACCTGGCACCTTGCCCTGGTAAGCAAGGAACAGAGGCGGTGGGCTCCACCCGCCCAGTCCCAGGCTGCCCGGACTTGGCAGGGACCCTCTGCAGCCACCAACTGTCACATGGGAGTTTGTTGGATCCTCTGCACAAACCTGGGAGTGGGTCATGGCAGGGTTTGCTCTTCATTTGGCATTAAGGTGACTGGGGCCGCGGAGACCATGTGGCTGTCAATTTCCCACAGTCTGGGCAAGTGACCAAGCGTCCCAGTTTGCCCAGGACTGACGGTTTCCCAGGATACAGGACTTCAAGGGCTAAAATGCAGATAGTCCCGGGCAAAGCAGGACAACTGGTCAGTGACAGCGGTAACTAGGCTGTTCAGAAAGCTTTCAGAGTGAACGTACCCTGGGCCCCACACCCAAATCTTTCACCAAACTCAACCAGGCCCTGCCACCCTCCGGGGCCCCCTCCTGGTTACTGTCCCCCAGAGACCACCACTATTCTCCTGTCTGTGGTCATGAGTTAGATCTGCTTGTTTGTGTAAATGAAATCACACTGACAGAAGTGTCTGACTTTTTTTTTTTGACATGGTGAGATTCATCTGTAGGGTTATATACAGTTCTAGATGGTTCATTCAGCACACCATGGAGTAGGTCATTGTGTGAATATAATCCAATGAATTTATTCATTGTACATTGGTGGGCTTTTGAGTAGTTCCCAATATGGAGTGTTACATTCATTCTGGTATGTGTGTTTTAGTGAGCATATCTATGCATTTCTGTGGAATCGATGATCTAGAACTAGAGTTACTGGCTCATAACAGCACTGTGTGTGTGTGTGTGTGTATGTGTTACTGGGGATTGATCCCAGGGGCATTCTACCTCTGAGCTACATCCCCAGTCCTATTTTATTTTTTATTTTTGAAACAGGGTCTCACCAAGTTGCAGAGACTGGCCACAAACCTGCAATCCTCCTGTCTCAGCTTCCCAAGCACTGGGATTACAAGCATGCACCACCATGCCTGAAAGAGCACTTTATTTTAAAATAGAAATTCTTTTAAGTGGAAGAACATGGTAGTTTGGAGACTCAGCTACACTGTTTTTTGGATTACTTTTAAAGCTAAGACCAAGAAATAGGGAAGAGATTTTGAAATGGGGGAGGGAAGTGAGGAGGCTAGTTTTGATGTGTGGGGCACAGCCTGAAGGTGCTCAGTGGGGATGTCAGGAGGGAGGACAGGGGTGTGAGGGGCAGGGAAGCAGGTGAGGAGCCTTTGACAGGCAGCCACTGGCTCATCCCTGGTTTAGTCCTGCATAGCATCTGGGCCCCTGCACCCACCGCTGTGGACCACTGCCCGCCGGGACCCTTCTGGGCTCCTCCCTCAGTGCTGATCCACGTCTAGGAGTTCCCCTCCAGGGCTGGGGCTCTTGGCAGGGTGCATGGTTCTGAAAATAAAAGTTGGAGCCAAGTAGACATCTTCCCTTAAGCCCCTGCCATGAAGAACTCTGGATCCTCTGCTGGAAGCACCCAGAAGAGTTTCTCTGATGACACCCTCTGTCCTGCTCCATCCCTCTCTTTGGAGCTGTCACGTCTGTCTGTCAGTCCCTGTCTGGGTCATTTCTGCCTGCCTCCAGAGAACCCCTCCTGATCTCCTTCCTGGGGCCAGTGAGAGATGGCAGAGGGGAGTCAGCAATCCAGGCGATAACTCATTTGTTAATCAACACGTCTTTGATGAGCACCTCCAGACAGCTCCATCATGTCACCGCAGGGTGATCTGACTTCAACGGGGGGGGGGGGGGACTTTTCTTCACAGACCCAGCCCCTGCTGGCTCCCAGTGCGGGCTCTCTCACCCCTGATTCCGCAGGCAGAGGTTCCATTTCCTGGTTCTCCTGGAGGTCTTCTGAAGTTAGCAAGACTCAGTTGGTTTCTGGCAGGAAGAGAGTACAGGAGAGCGCCAAGCCACACTTCATGTGGAAGAAATGATAAACCCGCCTCCTTTTCTAAAGCCACCTGCCCTCTGCCACCTCCCTCCCTATTTCTAGAGTGCTTGGTGTTCTCTTGCTGCCTTGGAGGGGCTACTCAGGGTCCTGCCTACTCCCTGTCCCCCTTTCCCTTCCTCCAGTCCCATCCCCTCCCCTCCCCCCACTCCCCCTCCCTGTTGTCCTCCTGACTGCTCCACAAGGCATTCTTCCCACTTTGGCTTATTTATTTATTTGCGGTACTGGGCATTGAACCCAGGGCCTTGCACAAGCTAAGCAGGCATTCTACCTCTGAGCTGCTGCATCCCAGCCTCTTCTTTTTTTTTTTTTTTTTGCGGTACCGGGGATTGAACCCAGGGGCGTTTTACCTCCGGGCTACACCCCCGGCCCTATTTTTTATCCTTTATTTTGAAACTGGGTCTCACGAAGTTGCGGAGGGCCTCACTAAGTAGCTAAGGCTGGCCGCGAACCCGGATCCTCTGGTCTCAACCCCCCAAGTACTAGGATTACAAGCGTGCGCCATCACGCCCGGCTTCATTTTTATTTTGAGACAGGGTCTCACTAAGTTGCTGAGGTTGGCTTCGAACCTCTGATCCCCCTGCCTCAGTCTCCTGAGTAGCTGGGACTACAGGTATACACCACTGCGTATGGCCCTCTTCAGCTCATTTGTGAAGCACCTACTGCAGTCCAGAGAGCTGGGGGCTGCCCCATCTGGGTGTATGGTTGGGGGGAGGAGAATATCAGGAGGGAGGAGAGGTGCATGGCAGAAGAGTTTTTTGGGGGGACAGCAGCCCAGTCAGCTGGGGAGGAGTCCTGTGCCCGATGCTTGGCTAGGGTCTGGATGCAGGGCTCTTCAGAGGGGTCGGGTGGCCTCTGCCTTCCCAGGGATGTCTCTGCCCTCACTGCTGCTGAGCCCAGACATGCTCTCTGGTCCCTGCCCTGTGACCTCCCAGCTCCTGGCTCCTTGCCGAGCCCAGCCACTGCCTTCAGGTTTTGCAGGCCAGGCACTGGGTTGTAGTTAATGGGATTAACTTCAAGGCTGCTGCTTCCTTGGCCATTGATAAAACTATATTCAGCTCTTCGTGTGGACCTGCCAGCCCTCTTAAATCACCCACCCCCACCGGAGTAACTGAAGGTTAAAATGAGTAAAGACAAAGCCCTTCCTCAGCAGTCAATATCTCTGCTGGAAGACATGCGGTCCCCTTAGCTGGTCTGCAGCTTGAAAACCAACATAGAGAAAGTGCAGCCCAAGAGGCATTTCTGAGCTGGGCATGGTGGCACATGCCTGTAATCCCAGTACTTGGGAGGCTGAGACAGGAGGATCACAGGTTCGAGAACAGCTTCAGCAACTCTGCAAGACTCTCAGCAACCTAGTGAGACCCTGTTTCAGCAACAAACAATTAAAAAAGGGCGGGGGTGTAGCTCAGAGGTAGAATGCCTCTGGGTGCAGTCCCCAGTACCACACACACACACAAAAGGCATTTCTGCACCCTCCGTTCTCCAGAGGTTCTGCCCTGAGAGCAGGACAGGCCTCCGCACCAGATTACCTGATGAAGATTAAGAATTATGAGGCCAGGCGTGGTGGTGCACGCTTGTAATCCCAGTACTTTGGGAGGTGGACACCGGAGGATCCGGGTTCGCGGCCAGCCTCAGCTCTCTCGTTCTCTCTCTCCCTGTCTCTCTCTCTCTCTCTCTCTCTCTCCTTAGTGAGGCCCTCCGCAACTTCGTGAGACACGGTTTCAAAATAAAGTATAAAAAATAGGGCCGGGGGCGTAGCGCGGAGGTAGAACGCCCCTGCGTTCAATCCCAGGTATTGCAAAAAAAAAAAAAAAGAATTATGAAATTAGGGCTGGAAGCCAGATGCAGTGGTGCACACCTGTCATCTCAGCTACTTGAGAGAGGCTAAGGCAGGAGGATTGCAAGTTCAAGGCCAACGTGGGCAATTTATCAAGACCTGTCTGAAAATAAAATTTTAAAAGGGAGAGGATATAGTAAGTGGCAGAGCCTTGCCTAGCATGAGCAGAGCCCTAGGTTCAATCCCCAGTACCACAGAAGAAAGGAGGAAGAGAAGGAGTGGGGCGTGGGGGGAGAAATTAGAGCATCCCTGCAGCCATGACCTCTGTGACTCAGCAGCATTCAACAAGCACATGGAGACTGTACAGACTTGAGATGTCAAGTGAAGAAAAAGTAACACTTCCAAGAACTTGCCCAGACTGATCACAGCTTTGGGAAAACCAAATAAATCTGTTGGTTAAAAGCTAGATAAGGTCCAGGCGTGGTGGCGCACGCTTGTAATCCCAGTACTTGGGAGGCTGAGATAGGAGGATCACAGGTTTGCAGCCAGCCTCAGCAACTTAGTGAGAACCTCTGCAATTTAGTGAGACCCTGTTTCAAAATAAACAATGAAATAGGGCTGGGTGTAGCTCAGAGACAGAATGCTCCTGGGTTCAATCCCCAGCACCAAAAAAAAAATAGGTAGACAAGACTAAGAAAGAGTTGTGTTTTAATGCTAACATTAGTATATTTGTTGATTGGTTGATTTTTAACAAATAATGACTTTTTTAAAAAAGAAAAAGACATGTGATCCCTTATGGAAATCTAGCAATAAAGTTCAAAAAACAAAAATCCAAGCCAGGCATGGTGGTACACACCTGTAATCCCAATACTTGGGAGGCTGAGACAAGAAGATCACAGGTTTGAGGCCAGTGTGAGGTAACTTAGATCCTGCTTAAAAGGGGGGGGGGCTGGGGTTGTAGCTCAGAGGCGAGGTAGAACACCCCTGTGTTCAAGCCCCAGTCACACATACACACTAAAGCCCTACTACCCAGAAGGAGCATTACTGAAAATTTGAACACTGTCTTCATCATTGTGCTAAATGTGCGTGTATTCCAGTGTGCTCTTCAGAAGGGAGCACGCTGGGGAAGCTTGGGCAGGCGAGGGGCCAGCAGGACACCAGGGGTATTTCAGATGGCTGGGCTCCCAGGAGGGAGGAGGGCCAGAGGCCAGGAGGCTCTCCCTGCCCTCCAACAGTACAGAGATTAAGACCTATCTTTGCAGGATTACAGCTCCTAATTAGGAAAGGAGGTTTGCAGAAGGGGACCTTTCAGCATTCCACAGCGGGCTTGTTTGCTTTTCCTGCCATCTTTTAGAGTGCTAAAGGACTTTCCCCTGCTCTTTGCTTCAAATGGAAAATGTAAAGACAAGAAGTGGATAGCTGGCAAGGAGAAGCATACTCCTCTTGATGGGGCTCACTAGGGCCACACAGAAACAGAGCTGGGGGGAGTTGGGAGGCCCCTAGGGAATCTAACCCAGTCCCTGTAGTGTATAAAAAGGGAAACCAAGACCCAGAGAGGGGAAAGCACATAACAGTACAGACTTGGGGACTGGTAAACTCCCACCCTTCTCCATGAGGACATGACTGAAAATTATTATTTCTTTGCCTTCATAAAATATAAATCTTACTTTAAGAAAAATCATCTATAGCAGGGCACAGTAGTACACAACTGTAATCCCAGCGACGAAGGAGGCTAAGGCAGGAGGATCACAAGCCAGAGGCCAGCCTGGGCAACTTAGTGAGATCCTGTCTCAAAATTAAAAAATGAAAAGGTCTAGGATATAGCTTAGTGGTAGAATGCCCCTGGGTTCAAACCCCAGTACCACACACACACACACACACGCAAGGATTTTGTCTATTTTTAGCTCTTTTTCATTTTATTTTATTTTTAGTAAAGTATGGTAAATGTTTGCTGCTGATGAGGAGGTGACCACCCGACAGTTAAGTGGTAGACTGTCTGTTTTAGAAGAGGAAGAAAGGATGATGCAGAGATTAGAGGAACTACCCGAGGTCACCTGGCAAAGGAAAGGAAGAGGCTGTGCTCTGCCTTCCTCCTGTGCCATGGAGGAGGCCTGTGGGTGTAGTGGGCATGCCTCCGGTGCCCTGGACACACTCCCTTGCTGATTCAAAGCCCATAAGTTCATTCTGCTTGCTCTAGCTGAGCAGCTGAGCTGGGCCCCCTTCTTGGAGTGGAAAACATAGGGAGAATTGGAAGAGAGGACACCACACGGCAGAGAACAGCCATGGCGAGGGGCAGGAGCTCGGTGGAAGGGCTTGGTTCCATGTGGGGCCTGGGCTTAGGGGAAGAATGGAAGTAAAGGTGAGGGGCTGAGCAGCCTGCCGTGTACCATGCAGAAGTCCGTAAAATCAAGCTCTGCCACCTCAGCCTCATAGGTGGGTGGAGGGAGTCAAGAGGCTGGGGACACCTTAAAGTAAGAGACAGGCCCACAAAGGCCTGTGGGGAGCCACACCTTGTTTCTTTCCAAAGGTGGAGTTAGCTGGGGGAGGGGGTTGCCATCCCTCACCTTTGACCTCTGTTAGCACACATGTGGGGGGCCGTACCCCCTCCCCTCTCTCCCTGCTAGCCTCCCTTTCACCCCGCTCTCCTGCTCTTCTACCCAAGGGTCAGCGGACTCTCCCCCTTCATGGGTGACAATGACAACGAGACCTTAGCCAACGTTACCTCAGCCACCTGGGACTTTGACGACGAGGCATTCGATGAGATCTCTGACGACGCCAAGGATTTCATCAGCAACTTGCTGAAGAAAGACATGAAGTGAGGAGCTGCGATTTCAGCCTAGCTGACCCTGCAGGGGTGTGGGGCGGACTTGGCTTTGCCTGCTGGGGCTCCCTCCTCACCCCCCTGGCTCAGGCCAGCCCTGGTGTTCCTTAAGCAGGAGAAGGTGGCCGCTGTGAGGGACCCAGCTCTGGTGCGCAGGCAGGGAAGGGGTCCCGGGCCCCTGCTCCCTGGTGCCAGATGCCCCATCCATCTATAGCACAGAGCCCCAACGGGAAAAGCAAGCCCAGAGCAGGGGCTGCCTGGAGAGGACAGTTGTTCCGTGTGAGGAATGGCGGCCCTTTTATTTTCTGTGTGTGGCTGTGGTCCACTGAAGCCCTGCTGGCACCTCAGTCCTTCTTCTGGGCCTGCAAGGGCCACACCCTCCAACACGCAAGAGCAGGTGACAGGTAGCTGTGAAGCTGTTGGAGGGTCCTCACCATGTCCCCAGATTATTCCAGCTTGGTGTTTTTGTCACATCTAAATTATTTGAGAACTGCCTGGGGCAGGGGTGTGTAGGTCAGTGATAGAGCGCTTGTCCAGCATGCATGAAGCCCTGTGTTCAGTCCCTCCTAATACAGGGAACAGTCATGAACAGTGTGAGGCCTGTGTGTCTGGGCATGGGGACGGCCAGGGTATGAGGAGAGGTGGCGCACACAGGCCCTCGAGATTTCACTGAGAAGATGGAGCTGTGCAGGGGACCACAGTCAAGAAGATGAAGCTGCAGGGGCCTGTGGCTGTGGCCACAGTTTGTTGGCATGCTGTGCTTGAGGAGCCGAATCAGCTAAATTAAAGCGAGAGGGGGAGGAGGGCTCTGTATGTGCAGGGAGAGCTGGGGGCAGGGGGCGGGGAGCTGTGGGCATGTCAGATGAGACCTCCGGTCTATTGGGCACCTTGCCCACTTTGTAAATAGGTGGTCAGGCGAGGCAGGGCCTGGCTCCAGAGTCAGATTTGGTAATAGGGAGCAGTTGTGACACAGAGAAGAGTGATGTTGAAATAGGCCGTGTGCTGGAGGGAAGGGCAGCAGGAGGCCCAGCATTCCCCAGTGATTTTGCAGCCTGGGTTCTGCCTGTCTGCCTGGCCCCTGAACCCTCTGAGACTGCAGCTTGCTCCCCCTGGGAGCAATGCTGTCTAGGACAGGATAGCACAGTTGCTACCAGAGCATGTTGGAGAGTCTCTTAGAGGTCTACATCTGGTTCTCCTGTTACCCACCCACCTCTCAGTCCTCTTTAGCCATCTCAGGGCCAAACTCCCCCAGAGGCAACAGTCCATACTCCTTGACAGTGCGGTCTTATAGCCTTTTGCTGTCACAGTCTTGGTATCAGAAGTGGGCAAGACCACAGGAAAATCGGGATGTTGTGAGGGATCCTCCACTTCCTGGCTGGAAGCCTCCCTTCTGGAAACTGCTCTCAGGATGGCTTTTGTCAACCAAGCTTTATTTGCTGAAGATTTGGTAAATGAGATATTGTATATACACCTTATTTTCTTATTTGCCCTTAAATCAGTTACAGTCTGTGTTGGGCTTCTCTGTGCTCATACAATGGACTCAGCAAAGAATTGATTTTAATCAATTAGCTCAGAACACTAGGTTCCCATAAACTGTGTGTGTGCATGTGTGTGTTACTGGAGATTGAACCACCCAGGGGCATTCTACCTCTGAGCTCTGCCCTTTTTATTTTTTGTTTTGAAACAGGGTCTAACTAGGTTGCTTAGAGTCTCACTAAGTTGCTGAGACTGGTCTGGAACCTGCAATCCTTCTGTTTCAGCCTCTCAAGTTCTGAGATTACAGTCATGAACCACCATTCCTGGCTCCCAAAAACTCTTATACGCAGTATGTCTTAAACTAGAAATACCTGTCAGCACTTTTTAAAATCTTTTCCTATTATAGAGTAAAATGCATAAATTGTAGAAAATTTGAAGAATATAAGAAAACTCCAAGCAGAAGTGACATTGTGCTATATTCCAGGCATTTCTCTAGGTAGGTTAGCATTTGGTTCTTTGGGCTTTGTTAGTCCTGTTGCAATTAAGGAGAGGGCCCTGAGATGTTTCTAGATTCCCAGAGCTTTCAGGAAGATTAAATGAGTTTCAGCGCAGTTCTAAGGCTGCCATAATTCATAGGTTGTATGTAGGACATACCTCTTTGAGATATAACAGGAAAAACCAGATACTCAGCCACACTGTAAGATGTATGAGAGTTCAGTGATTCTCAGAGGCTTCACTCTCCCCTCCCCTAGAAGAGGGGGAGGCAGAAGAATTGGGCCTCCAAGGGTCTCAGCCTCCAGGTGACCAGAAGAGTGACCCCGTCCTGGGATTCCAGATACATTTGCACTGAGGCGCTGACCCTTCCTGGACCCCAGGAACAAGTCCTGAGACTGCAGTTGCTTTCCTAGTCGATAGGCCTTTTTTTAGTACTAGGGATTAAACCCAGGGGCATTCTACCTCCGAGCTACATCCCCAGTCCTATTTTTACTTTTTGCTTTTGAAACAAGGCCTCCCTAGGTTGATGAGAGTCTCACTAAGCTGCTGAGGCTGGTCTTGAACCTGCGATCCTCCTGTCTCAGCCTCCCAAGTACTGGAACTACAGGTGTGGTTAGGCCTTCTTAACACTGACCTGTTTGGGTCCAGTCAGTGTATCCCAGGCCAAGATGGCGGGGGAGCCAAATGCATAAAGACCCTGATTATGGTGGACGGACTGGGAGCGGGAAGCCTGGGGCTCTACTCTGTCTGCCTGGGGACAGGCGCCCCCCCATTTGTGATATGACCAGTGATCTCTGAGGCCCCCTCCTGCTCAGAAACTCTCTGATCTCTCCTCCATCAGAAACCGCCTCGACTGCACCCAGTGCCTTCAGCATCCGTGGCTCATGAAAGATACCAAGAACATGGAGGCCAAGAAGCTCTCCAAGGACCGGATGAAGAAGTACATGGCAAGAAGGAAATGGCAGGTAATGCGGGGGCTCCTGTGGACTGTGCTGTTGCTCCCCATTTTTGCTTTATTAAAGCCACTCCCATTCCCAATGTGCCCCTGCCTCACCTCACTCCAAGAAAGTTTAACTGTGTTTCTGAAATAGTCTGGGACCAATCTAGGCAGCTGCGTAAGGTACAGTGTCACCTAGGTTCTGAGCTAGAGACTTGCTCAAAGGAAACTGGTTTCTCAAGTACTGCAGCATCTCCAGTTCTGCTGAGCTTTGTCTCAGAGGGAGCAGTAAGGGAGACCCCCATGTAGCCTGGCCCTCACCCAGGTTAAGCCACTGATGCTTCACGCCTTCATGGCTAGGGGTGAGCAATATCACCTGGAGGTCTATTTGGCACCCCTGGAGAATGTGATCTCCTTAAAGGTAGTGTGATGTTCATACATTTCCTTGTGATCAAGGGCATGTGCTGTAGAGAGAGGCAGTCTCCACTCTCTAGGGAGGCTGGATGCTATTAACCATGTGTCCTTAGTCAAGTGACTTAACCTTGCTGTGGATTCATTTTTCTCATCTATCAAGTGAGAATCATTGAGAATTATGTGAGATAATCTTCTTATGGCCTTCAGCACAATGTCTGGTACCTAGTGGACATTCAGAAATGTTCCCAGTAGCTAATGCATGGAAGCTGGCTGTGGGTCAGGGGCCATCCAAAGCACTTACTGTGCATTAATTCTTTTAATCCTAGGATGTAGGTACTACAATTACCCCCACTTCACAGACAAACTAAGGCAGAGAAAAGGTCAGGACAGTCACCCAGGATCACACAGATAAGTGGAAAAGCCAGGATTCAAACCCAGAACCTGGCTCCAAAGGATTCAGTCTTAACAACAACACAGAACTTTCTCTGATAACAAAATGGCTAAAACTATTATCCAAAACCATAGAGCACTCATCCTCCACTTGATCGTATTTATTATCACAATTTATCTTATAAAATTCCTGGGCTCCTGGAGAGGACATTGTTTCTGTACTCAGGGAATGTATAGTGCAGTAGGGCACTGAAGCATATAGACATAAAAGGACATAAGGCACACCAGGGATTATAAACTGTCAGTATAGCTCTCCATAACCACGTTTGTGAGTGTGGGCAGGAGAGTGGGCTAATGGCAACCAGAGTTGATGTGGGTGTGAAGAAATGCTTCTGGGGCAGGTGTTTGAAATGAAGCATGGAACATGAAGTTAGAACATGGTTCTAACCCAGAGAGGAGGGCTGGCAGCATAGCTGGAGGAAAGACAGAGGTGGGAACTGGACCCACACACACACGCACACCCACCCACACACACACACGCACACCCACCCACACACACACAGGCACACACGCACACTGCCAGTTGTGCTGGGCTGGACAGTAACAAAGTCTTTGGCCAGCGGCCCAGGGGACCTGGGGGCATTGAAACTTGCCCATGTGATGGAGAAAAAAGGAAGTCACTGGAGACTGGTCATTTGCCACAGGGGGTAACCAAACCATAGTTCCCTTGAAAAGTACAGTTTCACACAAAGCCTGAGAGAGGAAGCAAAGGAGCACGAGGGCCTCGGTGTGGGTGTAAGGGGTTACCGTTCCAAGCACATTGGCAGCCAGAGCCCCTCCACGGTAGAAGCTGGTTCATGATTAGCACATGCACCTCACCCCTGTGAAGGGCCAGGTGGGTCTCCTGGCCCCCTCCAGTGCAAGATGAGTTGGAACATCTGTGCTGCTTACCTTCTAGGACCTTTAGGATCAGAGTGTCATATATTATTTTTAAAAAGGAAGGGTTCACAAAATAAATGGTTGGCTTTATTTATAAGCCTCTAGCCACCAGATCTCAAAGAGATATTTCTGGAAAGAGGGCAGCTGGTCTCAGGGCGGGGTTGTCTACAGAGCAGCAAGTCTAACTGGATCTCTCTTGGGTGAGTCTGTGGGTTAAGGGGTGGCCTTATCACCTCAGAACATCCACAGGTGGATGGAAGCCAGGACACCTAAGGCCTGGAGATAGGCACAGAGAAGAGGTAAGGGGTGGGAGAGGAGGCAAGTGGAATGTTTCAGGCCAATCAGTCAAGGAACCATAATTTGTGCTGATATTCTAATCACTTAATATTTTTTCTTATTGTTTACAGTGATATTAGTATAGGATTTTCTGGAAGGAGGTGGAGATAAAAGGGTAGACTTTAGAGAAGGAATTTTAATTTCATATTTTAATATAGGTGAAAGCATTCAGAAATGATTTTTCCACAAAAGCAGCAATTGGGTTTCATAAAATCGCACACAAAAGCAGTCCACAGAATCCCATTCTACATGTAATGTCCCTGAAGTGTAATTCTGCAGGTACCAGTCCACTGTGCCTGCCCTGCTGTGCCAGGTCACTACCTTAGGGAAGTGTTTTCCACAGTTAAACTCCAGTCACAAGACCTCAGCTCCCCCTGGAATAGGGGGTTCCCTCTCGGAGCAGCCAACGCTCTGTTTGGTGGGGCAGGGAGGAGTGGTGTGCAGTAAATGAGGTGCACTGTGCTGAGAGTGAGGCAGGGCGGGTACAATGGCCCAGCTAGCTCTAAAAGGAAACTTGTAACTGTTCTAGTGCCGTGGAGGACAGGAAGGAACCTGGGAACAAAGCCTTTCAAGGCAGGCTAGGCTAGGTCTGAATGACTGATCTTATTACTGATATTAGAATGAAGTAATTCTGCAAGAAGGTATATTTTAAGTTTATATTGAAATCATTTTACAAAGATGTCTTGGCGAGGAGTAGCAGTGGGGTTAAGCTGGGCAGGATAACAGGGCCCCTGCCTGCAAACTGAAGTAAAGGACTAGAACTTGAAGGTCTGTGGGTAGCCACCTTTATTTTCTGGGAACCTCAAAGACCCCAGCAGTATGGATCAAAGAGCAACAGGGGAGGAAGCATTAGGCTCATTGTAGCACAGACTATTCTTGGCCATCGCATTTGGAAAGTACTTGTCAGGGAAATGGTAGTCTTGGGGCTATAGGTACATACATGAGGCCTTGATGAGCTGACCAGGGACCACTTGTGTATTAGCATGGGACAACCCTAGTCCTAGGAAACCCCACAGTCCTGGGAAGGCTGAGAGGGTTGGCTCTCCAAGGGCCGGGGAGTTTGCACTGCATTCCAGAGGCCCTGATAGATCCTGCCTACCAGGAGCGCAGGAACCCAGCCTTGGCAACTGCCCTCCAAAGATAAAACGGCTTTCTCAAAACAAGAATGAAAGTGAGAGAATTGAAACTTTGCTGTTTTGATTTTTGTTCCAGTCATTCCCAAAGGTCTTGATAAAGCAGCAGCTGATTTTCAGCTCAAAGGCATGGAACTGCAAGACTAGAACATTCAGATCTAGTTCTTTTCTAGTCTGGCAAATAACTTCCTTACCAATTTTTCCCCCACAAATCAGTTTCCAAAGGTTGAATTCCAATGTAGATTATTTTTAAATTTTTCTTTAATAAGCACTTGTACTTCTCCTTAAGAAATTATATGTTGAATATCTACATCTGCTAGAAAATTTCCCTGTATGATACTATTTGCTTGTAAACATATTTGCTACCTTCTATGAAATATTATAACTCTTTTGATTACCTCAGTCTGATAACTTCTTATCAGTCAGTTTGTTATAAAATGAAATGAAAAAGTGAAGTTCTGATCAGTCCCCATCCAGATGTCTGGAAATAGGGAGCCTATGATCTGAAGAAGGGGGGAAGTTCCTTGCTACATAGTCATGAGTATGAATCAGTCTTTCTGTGGAAGACAAGAGCTGCAAGAAGATTAGAATCTTTGAACCAAGGACACTGAGGCCCAGAGAAGAGAACTTGACTCCATGGGGATGGCTGCCACTTTCTTATGGGTTCTTGAGAGCAAGGAAGGATCCCATGGTAAGAGCTGGTTCTCCAATTCCAGCTAGCCAACAAACAGATCAACCAGGCCACTGGTGGTAGCCTCTCCCAGAAGAGCATGAGAGGATGCCATGTGGTCTCAGTCTGCAGGGGATTCTCTGCAAGGCCACAGGGCTTCTGCACATGGTTACACTGGTGGGTTGTCATCTCTCACCACCCTCTCCTCATTGTCCCACCACAGACTTCCTGAGTGTTGTCCATAGTGACCCAGCAGAGGACCGGAAGCACACCCATACCACACAGTGCTGTGGGCAGGAGGACAGAGGACAGGGCAAGGTGGAATGTCTGTCTAAAGGGCACAGAAATAGTGCAACACAGAAGGCAGGGCATGATAGAAAATAATTCTGTTGCAACAGGTCTCTGCTTAAAATGCACACACACACACACACACACACACACACACACAATTTTCTGTATGATTCCTTAGCATCCTGGAGTTCTTCACTTTTAAAATAATCAATCATGCTACTGAGAACACTGGCTTTGTGGAGAGTCAGAATTGTGAAGCTTTCCTGAAATTCCTGAGTGTGAGAAGTTAATTCAGAGGAAAATGGCTTCACCAGCACAGCTTGAGGTCCCCTGAGTGAGTGCAAGGGACATGGACATGCAGAGGAGGTTTCCTTGCTCTCTCAGAGGGGACAGCAGTCAGTCTGTGGTGACAGCCACTCTACAGATGCACAGCCTCTGGCAGCCTGAGAAAGATGCTGCGTGGCAGGGGTGGAAAGACTTGGTTATACCTTAGCTTTCTTGTCTTAGGCATTCCCACTGACTTGAGAAAGAAAGTGAGACGCTTTATTGTAAGATGAGAAACAAAGACATGCTTGTCCACTTTGAGGATCTCTTGATCTAAATCCTGTGCTTGGTAGAATTTTCATCATGCAAAGAAATGACATCTCAGGTTCTGATCCTTTTCAGCAGAAATTCCATCTTTTCCCAAGGTGCCTATTTGGATGCTTCTTTCCAGTGCCAGAGTGTACACGAGGGGAAAACGCCCTTCTGCACTCCACGGTGCAGTCATAGACTTGTGCTAGGCTAGCCCGAGTGTTTCTCAAAATCTCTTAAGTATCTGAATCATAAATAGAACTAAATGGGACTGCAGAGATCATCTTGCCCACCCTCCTCCTAATACACAGAAGGAAACTGAAGGCCAGGGAGGCTAAGTGGCTTGCCCAAGGTCAATCAAATGCTTTTTTTTCTTTCGCATCAGGACCCATGGGATCTGTAGTAACTATTCTCTTGACCGATTAAAATCATATCACTGCATTGTTTTACAAGAAACAGCCCCAGTGGGCCGAGTCAGCAATAAGTCTTTGGAGCTGTCTCAGCCTGCAGTTGCTTTATATAAACTATCCCTTTTATGGGAGTTGAAGCACAGTATGAAAAGGGTTTTTGTCTCATGTTGACCTTGTTTAGTCACATTAACGCACACATCAGCTCCAGGCCCCATTCCATTCTCCGAACATCTTCGGACACGCTGATAGTGCTGAGCAGAGCGAGGTTGGGCTCAGTCCTCCGGCAGGACCTCAGCGCTCACTCCGGAGGCCCTCAGTCCAGCGAGCAGCTGCTTCTCCTGGGCTGGGATCTTCCCCGGAGGCCCAGCATTGCCCCTCTGGAACCAGGGACGCCACCTGAGTCCAAACCGTGTCTATTTTCCAGAAAACAGGCAATGCTGTGAGAGCCATTGGAAGATTGTCCTCTATGGCAATGATCTCAGGGCTCAGTGGCAGGAAATCCTCAACAGGGTCACCAACCAGCCCACTCAATGCAGAAAAACTAGAATCTGAAGGTAAGGAGCGCCAGGAGGATTTTCTCCAACCACTTGGTGAGACAGAATAGGTTGGGGGTATGGAGGGTCATTTTTGAAGTTTGGTTTTTTTGTAATACACCCTTGAAGGATAAATTTGGAAGTTCTTTTAGGTTTCCATGACAACTACTAAATCTATTAATTATTTTCTAATTATTTAACCATATGCTGAACTATTTTTAGAGGGAAATTTATTATTTGTCTAATAGAAATGGATAACCTCAGCTATTCTTTTCCCTGTATTTTTGCATAAGAATTAACAATGCCTTTATTAAAAGCTTCCTTTTTCTCATCTTATAAAAATGAGACTTTTGTATACTGATAGCAAAAATGAGATAAAAATCACTTACAGTTGTTTAACTTTTTAAAATATTTTTACATGTTCCTACCATCCTGTGTCTTTGTTTTGAATGAAAATTAACTTGCATAGTGCATATTCTTTGACACTGTTCCTGCTGTGAAGACATGTTTGACCTGGGCAGACTGGGATCAGCAGAGCCCTCCTGGAGACAGATAGGGTTAGCTTCTTGCCCACCACCTCTGGGATGCTGCTCCACCCGTCTCTTCAATGAAGGTCGTGGCCTCTTCCTGCTTCAATTGCAGTCAGGATTGGCCCCTATCTTCTTGAGGTGCCTCATTTGGCCAATGACACCTCTCTATACTCCACTGCCTTGGTGCTCTTGGTATCCACTGGTGAGAAGCTAAGTCTAGATCCTTTTTGTGCACAAAGGCAGAGTAACCAGCAAGGCCAATAGCTAGCTACTCTGGGTGTCCTTGCAGCCGGGGACAGTCTGCAGCACAGGGGCTTGGTCTCTCCTGAACTACTCCTGTCTCTCCTCCAGACGACCCAGAAATAACCCAAAGGGAGGGGAGATGACACAGGGGTCCCTCCAAGTCACAGCTTTTCCCTGGACCTAGCCCACATCCTGGTTCACAGTTGTTCAATAGGAAGGCCGTGTAAGTGAGGAGAACAGAACTCTGGCAAGTGGAAGGTGCCTCTAACACCTGGCTCCTCCCTTCTAAGGAGCAGGTGGAGGACCTACTGTAGCAGGAGGGCAAAGGAGCACCGAGATCAGGAAGGCTGGTGAGATCTGTCCTCTTCAGAGATCCTCCACCGAATCCCGAAACAGCACAAAATGCAGCCAGAACCCCTTTTTAAAGATGACTTCTTTTTTCAATGTGTCAGCATCAGGGAGCGGGGAGGCTGAACATTTCCCCATTTTGGGCACAGTTCTCTCTGCTGCCAAAAGCCATTTGGCAGCAGGCCAACCCATCCCCAGGAGAAAGGCGTGCTTATGATTCACTTCTCTGAACTGTGTTATTTGCTAAACCTTAGCAACTTAAAAAAAAAAAAGAAAAAAGAAAAAAAAGTCAGCCTTCTTAAACTAGGAGACCAGCGAGAACAGGAATGAAGAAATGACCCAGTCCTCTCCTTGCTCTCTGTCTTCTAGAAGATGTCGCCCAGGCTTTCCTCGAGGCCGTTGCTGAGGAAAAGCCTCATGTAAAACCCTATTTCTCTAAGACCATTCGTGATTTAGAAGTCGTGGAGGGAAGTGCTGCTAGATTTGACTGCAAGATTGAAGGTAAGCTGTAGCTGTGCCTCTCCTCACACACACTGGGTGGCTACACGGGAGGGCCCTGGACAGGATGTCAGGTCTGTGCTAGAGCCGGAGAAAGAGCAGGCCCTGAGGGACACTGAGCCAGGAGGAGCTGGTTCCAAAGGGCCACTCTTTCCACTCCTGCCTCCGAAGGTTAGTGCCCTTCACTGACTTTCCAAGGGGCCTAGGCGATATTTCCCCTACTTTCACTGGCCATAAGACCACTTAGAAATGGTTCATTGAGTCGGGTGTGGTGGCACACGCCTGTAATCACAATACTTGGGAGGCTGAGACAGGAGGATTGCAGGTTCAAGGACAGCCTCAGCAACTTAGCAAAGCCCACGGCAACTTAGACCCTGTTTCAAAATAAAAAACAAAATAGGACTGGGGGTGTAAAGCAGAGGTAGAACACCCCTGCGTTCAATCCTCAGTATCAAAAAAAAGAAGGCGCTCCCTGGCTATGGAGCATGCATAGTGAAGTGAACTTTGCAAGCTGCTGAGAAGCATGTGAACTGCCCGCAAGAGGTTCACAAAGGGCAGAGGATTGGGGTCAGCCAGCTCTGCTCCCCATCAGTGGGCTGTGTGACTTTGGATGGTGGTCTAACACTGCTAACTGCAGGCCCCTCATCTGTAAAATGCAACCTAACACGTGAGTGGCCCTGGGGATTCTGTGAAGCCACATGTATGAAAAGGGGAAACCTTCTAAGTCTTTTGAAGAGGTCATGAAGTAAAAGGAAAATTAGTGTGTTGGTAAACTCAGAGGGAGAGCATGCGATGGGACTTCAGACTGAGGAAAGTTGGGACCCAAGGACCTTAAGGGATCTTAGCCTGGCACTTGAGGAATGAGCACAGTTGATGACACAAAACCATTCAGTTTGCACAGACTGCAACCTCCTAGGAAGATGAGGGCAAGATAAGACAGGCCTCTTTGCTTCAAGTCTGTGACTTTCATGTGCCAACCAGAGTGAATTATCTCCCATTTTGATCTGACCAAGTAAAGCACAAAAGTTTATTAAGCAACTTCCCCAAGGCCACAGAGCACAGGAGTCAGAGGAAACCATGCCTCCCACTCTGTGACTCTCCAGCGCAGTGACTATCATGCCTTTTGAGTAAAATAGCCCAACGTCAGGAATGCAAAAACAATTTTTCTCCTGTACCTTCATACTATCAAAATCCTTATAAATGCTTTGCCCACCATGTTTTTCTCTCTTTTTCTATCTGATTAAAGAGCAGAGGTGCTGCCTTTGGTATAGTGAAAGCTATACCCCCAACCCTAGTTTTTATTCTTTATTTTGAAACAGGGTCTCACTAAGTTGCGGGGGCCTCACTAAGTAGCTGAGGCTGGCCGCGAACCTGGATCCTTTGGTCTCAGCCTCCCAAGTACTGGGATTACAAGTATACGCCACCACGCCTGGCTATGAATATACATTTTTGAATTAAAGAAAGGCCACTGACTTAAACTAACAGGCCTTACTCTCATTCTTTCTAGATTGTACTAAATCCTTTTTTGGTTTCTTTGTTTTGCAGTACTGGGGATTGAACCCAGGAGCATTCTACCTCCAAGCTACACCGCCAGCCCTATTTTTTTTTAATTCTTTATTTTGAAACAGGGTCTCACTAAGTTGCGGAGGCCTCACTAAGTAGCTGAGGCTAGCCGTGAACCCAGATCCTCCGGTCTCAGCCTCTCGAGTACTGGGATTACAAGCATGTGCCACCACATGCAGCTGACTCATATCTTTAAATCATTTGAGTTAAGCTTTTATAAAAGAGGAAAAAAAATTTATTTTCATCCAAGAAGATATTTATCCCAGTTGGAGTTGGAGCAATATTCAGGAAGTACTCGCTGTCTATAGGTGGGATGTGGTGAAAGGCCAGCATGGACAGAAAATGGACAACTTTAACATACCCTATTTGGGATTTCAGATGTTAGTATTCATAATGTATGCCCAGGTTCTAATATAGATATCAGAACAGAGACTAAGAGCCAACATCATCGGTTTTTTTCCCTTGATCCCCCTTAATCAATAGAGGTAGCTTAAGAGTTGCTTATATGAGTTATTAAGAAATTTTGTAGCCAGGCATGGTGGCACATGCTTGTAATTCCAGTACTTGGGAGGCTGAGACCAAAGGATCGCAGGTTCGCGGCCAGCCTCAGATACTTAGTGAGGCCCTCTGCAACTTCGTGAGACCCGATTTCAAAATAAAGGATAAAAAATAGGGCCAGGGGTGTAGCTCAGAGGTAGAACCCCCCTGGGTTCAATCCCCGGTACCGAGCAAAAAAAAAAAAAAAGTTAAAAGCCGGGCATGGTGGCACACACTTGTAATCCCAATACTTGGGAGGCGGAGACCAGAGGATCCCGGTTCACGGCCAGCCTCAGCT
>PVJS01001612.1:0-16285 GCA_004027185.1 Glis glis
CCCCGCCCCCGATCCCCCAGATTGCCCCCATGCCCGCCTGAAGCCCCGCCCGCCCCTGCCGAGGCCCCGCCTCCGCCCCCCATGCCCACCTGAGGCCCCGCCTGCTGGCACGCCGGCCCCCCGCCGCGGAGAGGTGTAGGCGCCGCCAACAATGGAGGCGGTGCGGCTGCGGTCGCCATGGAGACGCGGCCGGCTGGCGCCAAGCCGCAGAGGGCAGCGGGCCGTGGCGCGCATGCGCACTCCGGCTCTTCTACGGGACCGCCCTGACACCGGCGACGTGGGCACCGGGAGAGAGCCGGCGGACGTGCGGGCTGCGGCCGGGCCGGAGGATGGGAAGGGAGAGAGGCCGCGAGAGCTTTCGGACCGTGGGCGCGAAGGCCTGCCTGCCCGGAGTCCACGTGGCCGCCTCGCCGACGCCGACGCCCGGCGTCCGGGTTCCATCGGCCGCATAGACACGCAGTGTCCCGCGAAGGCGGTCCCGGCGGCGGCCTGCTTCCTACAGCGTGCGGGCCTGGACCTCGCCGGCCGGTCGCCGTCCCCGCTCCGGCGGGGCTGCCCAGCACGACGCCCCGCGGCCACAGGCCCCGTCCTGCAGGTGGCGCGGTGGCCTCGGCTCGGCCGGCCTGGGGTGCGGTGGCCCTGGCTCGGCCGCCTGGGGTGCGGTGGCACTGCTCTGCAGAGGGCGGAGCCCTGCTGTCGCTGGCCTGGGCCAGTGTCTCACTCAGCAAAATGCTGTCCACCGCCCGGGTAGGAATCCTGCAGGGCAGGGGACGCGGCGGGGTGGGGTGGGGCGTAATCCAGCCAAGTGATGTGGCCCAAAGCCACACAATACCTGAAAAAAAAAGAGTCCTGTTAGAAACAGTTAAAGGGAGTGACTGGTTACCTACCGAGCTGGCAGCCAAAAGTGTCAGCCACAAAAGCTGAGGAGTTTTGCAGTTTTAAGAACAAGACGCACCTGCTAAGATCACCCTGTCTCTGTCTCTGGAAGGGCAGGTGAGGCCGTTTAGACTCGTGCTCCCACCGAAACTAGAAAGGCAACAGGAAAATAAAAGACTGTAGCCAACAGGGAGTGAGGAATGATGGGTCAAGGTCAAAGGTGAGGAATACCAGAGAGGAGCTTGGTTGTTAGGGTCACTTCCCCCAGGAACATCCCAAGAGGCATTCGAAGTCTCAGCTGCTGAACAAAGCTCTCAGCAGACCAAAGACCACAGGGATAAGTTGCTATTCTGAGACCACTTGCAGATCCCACGGAGTCCTGAGTACACTGAAGGGGTTGGGTGCCTTGTTCTGATACTCCTTTCTGGAGGAGGAAGGAACTATCACAGAGATCTTAGGTGAGCTCCAAGGGTTTTGTTTTGTTTGTGGTACTGGGGATTGAACCCAGGGGCATCCTACGTCTGAGCTATATCCCCAGCTCTATTTTATTTTTATTTTTTTATTTTGAAACAGGGTCTCACTAAGTTGCAGAGGACCTGGCTAAGTTGCTGAGGCTGGCTGCAAACCTGCGATCCTCCTGTCTCAGCCTCCCAAGTACTGGGATCACAAGTGTGCACCACCCTGCCCAGCAGCTCCAAGGTTTTTAATGCATAATGTGTCACAGGGCAACATGAACCACCTGATCAAATCCAAGGAAAAGAAAATTTGCCCCCTGAGCGGTCCAGATAGCGAGAACAGCAAGCATGCAGTTTAAGATAATTATGTGGAATGCGTTGAAGGCTGTTAAAGCAGAAATGATACTGGGACTAGAAAAAAAGAACTTAGGCGGAATTCTAGAACTGAAAAACAATGACAGAAAATCCACTGGGTGGATTTACTAGCAAAGTACATAGAACTGAAGGGAGAATTGGTGGGGTGGAGAGTAGGTCAGAAGAAAATATCCCCAACAAGTAAGAGATAAAAGTCTAGAACACAGAGACAGGGGTCCAGTGAAGTCTAACGTGCGTGTGGCCAGAGCCTCTGCTCAACTAACGATCATCAGCACTTCCTTCCCCGTCCCTTTTGCATTGTGCTGACATGCCATGCAGTTTGTGGCCAAGAGGCACTTACCAGAGATTTAGAAGGCAGAAGAGAAGGACAGGCCATTGCTGTCTGGTGACACAAGCAATTAGAAGGGCGGGTTCCAAGGATCTACAGAGGAGCTACGGGTGTAGTGTGATCATGGTAGACATTCTTGATCGAAAGGCTTGAAACAGGCCCAATGGAGTCATTGAAGTCTAGCCAGGTAAATGTTGGAAGATCAGGCCTTGGAATACTTCTGGCCCCAGGCTTCAGAGTCAGATTCCTTTAAAAAAAAATCATAGGTTTGTGACAGGCACAGTCAAACTGGGCACATTCACACAATGTGGGGAAGGTGTGGGATCGCCCCAGGGGACAGCAGTACTGGGGCCCTAACCAGGGCCAGGGGAGGTGGATCCTGAGGTCAGCCTCCCCCAATAAGAGCAAGAGAACAGGGCAGAAAGTGGCTCTCAGGGGAAGTGGAAGGTGTCAGCACACCTCTGCATTTCTTTTTTTCTCTTTTTGGTTTTGGTACTAGGGATTGAACCCAGGGACATTCTACCACCAAGCTACAACCCCCCTCGTCTCAGCCTCCCAAGTACTGGAATTACAGGTGTGTGCCACCATGCCCAGCCACAGCTCTGCATTCCTAACACACGAAACAGCATTTCTCACCCTTTGAACCCGTTCCCTTTTGTTGGCTATGGGTGCCTCAAGTTTTTACTTGACTTTTTAAAAACACTAATTTTTGTAGTCAGCAATTAATTACGCACAGTAACGTGTTCTGCCGTTTTCTGTCCTCACTTTTCATCCAGCTGAAATGCTTCCTCTGGTACTTCTTTGGCAAGCGATTTTGGGTGATTCCAAGTCCACGAATATACAAAATCTTTATTTTAATAGAATTCTTGAATGACTGTTTAGCTGGTACAGAGTTTTCCGTTGACAGCTATCTTCTATCAGAATGTTTAAGACATTATTTGCTGGCTGCTGCTGAGAAAGTTGCTGCCAGTCTAATCGCCATTTGAGTAAAGGAAATCTGTCTTCTCTCACTGTGTCCTTGTTCTGAAATTGCACCACAGTATTTCTGAGTGCCCATCCATTTTCACTTCTACTGCCTGGCGCTTGATGTGAGCCTTGCGAGGCCTGTGCTCTTAATTCTGGGGTCTTTCCCGCCTTTCCGTCTAAACATCTCTTCACCCTGACTTTGATTCTCTTATTGTGGAAGCCACTCAGTTTATTCTCCACGTCTCAGAATCCCTAAGTTATCTGTCCGTGTTCTGGGTAGAATGTCTTCCAGTTCACTAAATATCTCCAATGGGTCTAGTCAGAGTTTGTTTTATATATTGGGGTATGTGTGCGGTTAGGGGTTGAACCCAGGGTCATTCTACCTACAGGCCACATCTCCAGCCCTATTTTATTTATTATTTTGAAACAGGGTCTCCCTAAGTTGATGAGGGTCTTGCTAAGTTGCTGAGGCTAGCCTCAAACCTGCAATCCTCCTGTCTCAGCCTCCCAAGCACTGGGATTACAGGTGTGTGCCACTGCGCCCAGCTATTGAGATTTTTTTAGTGACCTCATTTTGCACTTCTAATTTTCTTTTTTATATCCCTTTGTTATTTCATTTCTTCCAGTTTTTGTTTAATAACCTCAACCTCTTTTAATTTTCATGAATTTTTTTATCCATCATGAGAATCCTAAATATACTTATTTTAAACTATACCTGAAAATTTTAATTTCTACACTACTCCATTATTCTCATTTATCTGGGTGGTTTCCGTCTGCTGCTCACTAGCACTGTTCCCTGTTTTCTCAGCATTCTGTGTTTTGAAATGGCCTGCAGGCTCATCTGTCTGCAGGCTGGACTGTGTGCTGTCTCCCTCTGGGGCTCACCCTGCTGTGTGACATGGTCCTGCAGGTGCCTTCCGTGGTGGCTGCTCGGGGCTCCTGCCTCGCCATGGCGCTGGGAGTTGTGGGCCCCTGGCTGGTGGAGCCAGCCAGGGCTGGGCTGAGGCCGTCCTCCCCTACATGATCCCAGGCAGCTGCTGCAGACTGTGTAGCTTTTGTCACTTTCCTTTCCGAGAGATGGGAGACTTGCTCAGCCGCAGTGTTAAGCAGTACTCTGGGCCGTTGTCTGCTCTTCGTGGGGCACTTTGTCCCATCACTACTCGGGTACAATGTTCCCAGCCACATTTCCTGGACAGAGTCCCAAAGGCCTGAAGTCTTGGTCCTCTACTCTTGTTTTATATTTCCAGTTCACTTTTGATATATGGAAGTGTTACTAGCTTTTAATTTTCTTGTGTGTGTGTGTGGGGGGGGTAATGGGGATTAAACCAAGGGCATTCTACCTCCAAGCTACACCCCCAGCCCTATTTTATTTTTTATTTTGATATAGGGTCTCACTAAGTTGCTGAGGGCTCTGCTAGGTTGCTGAGACTGGTCGTGAACCTTCAATCCTCCTGTCTCAGCCTCCCAAGTATTGGGATTACGGGCATGCACCACCACTCCCGCCTTAATTTTTTCTTTTTAAAATTATCTATTTTAGCCATGGGTGGGCCCTAAACATAAACTTGCAATGCCATCTTCTAAAACAATTTTACCCAGTTTTAGTTTTTCCTATTTCACACCTTATTAGAAAACTGATATATTTGATATTTTTCCAGTCATTAATATTCTACAGCAAAAGAAAATCAACTATTTTTTTTAAAACCTTGAAATCCACTTAATAGAAAATTGAATATAAGGACAATAACGTCTCTAGGTAAGCTTCACAGATTTCAACGTGGCCTGAGATGAGTTTTTGGAAGATGTCCCAAACGCCCCTGAGTAGCTCTGCCATGCCAGCCAGGACCACCAGTGTGCTGACACATGTCTGACTCCCTTCCTGGAAAAGAGTTGGGACTACAAAGAAGAGACGCCTGCCCTTTCTCGTCCTCCAGGAGCACAGCACGGACGGATTGCATCAGGAAGACACGGACCGGAGCGCAGAGACCAGAGAAGCTGCAGGCCGCTGTGGAGAGGTGGGGCTGTGTCTTTGGCACTCTGGAGGGGAGTGACAAAACTATGAATTTTTCATTTGCACCAAAGTGGTGAACTGGTCTCAGTTGCCCAGGGAGACTGGTTCACCCAGCTCCTGGTCTCCATCTGCCTGGAGCCTTGGAGGCAAAATGGTTTATGCCCCCATCCCCGGCCCAGTCCAAGGTCTGTGGATCCGCCCGACCCGGGCCCTCCCTTCCCATCTCAGTGTCTTTGACTGAATCACCCGTACAATGTACATTTTGCCATGCAGCCCAGCATGGTCACAGGGCTGAGGATTAGGACATGGATGTCTCGGGGGTCATTAATTCATCCACCACAAGCGGTATCGCTTACCTCTTGGAAAGGACTGTCTTGATCTGAGGAGACGCCCTGGTGAGTGGCAGAGGCGAGAGCACCTCTCCACCCGCAGTGAGTCTACTGCCAGGGGCAAGAAAAAATCCTGCGAGAGTTGGTGAAAACTGTTAGGTCTCCGTCGCTGTGCAAAACACTTGGAAAAAATCAACTTAAGAAGGAGAGGTTTGTCTTGGCTCATGGAGTCAGAGGTTTGGTCCAGGGTTGGCTGGTTCTGTTGCCTTTGCACCTCTGGCGAGGCAGCTCATCATGGTGGGAGCACATAGCAGAGGAAGCTGCTCCCCTCGTGGCAAAAAGAGGGAGGGGGAGTTGCTGGGTTCCCACTGGCCCCTCCACCCGCATGTCCCAGTGACCTAACTTCCTCCCAGTAGACACATGGGCTGGGGACCATGCCTTTTGACACCTGGCTTTTGGGGGACATTTAAGATCCAAACTACAACCGAAACTAAGCAACTGAAAAAGTTACTATTTTAGGAAGGACAAACAGTAGGAAAGAACTAACCCTAGTGCACAGAGGAAAGGGCGGTAATCTCATCCAGGGCAGTCCTTGAGCCAGGAAAGAGGCACCCTCCTGCCCGGCTCTGCACTTCAGAGGGGCTGCGTTTTACACACAGAACCATGTGTTTGCTTTTTGGTTTCATAAGAACGCTCTCGGGGATTTAGCACTGCCTGAGGGTGTTCAGGAGAGGGAGTCACAGGACGAAGTGGTCCCTTGGCCAATGAGAGCAGGGCTGAGGCATGTGGGTGTTTATGGGGAGCTGAGAGAATCACAGTCCCCACCCAGTACACTGCAGAGAGCAGCGTGACCCCAAATGGGCGCCCGGCAGAAGGCTTGCCCAGTTACTGTGCCCCTCCCTCTCTCCCCTGCTGGAGGCGTGGCCTTTGGAAGGACATAGCAGTCCCTGGCTTCTCAGGTGCTGGGGTTGTCTCCTGCAGGTGGTCACACAGTGTGTCCCCGCTGTGAGTCCTTTGAGATGCTCCTATGACCTGAACAGTCCCCATAAGCACATTACACACCAGGGCAATGATACTGAAAGTGTTTTGAATGAGGTCTGTGCCCAGAGTGAACAGTTCAAGGGAGACACACAGCACTGGGTCTGACAGGCCTGTAAACACCACGCAGTCACATTGACCATGCTAGCAAGTTGTGCTTGTTATTGTGGTTGAGCCCGATTTTGATGGAAGAAACTGAGGACAAGGGTGGTCACATTGGCCTGCTGGTGAGCAGGCAGAGGAGGTTCCCGCCCTGAGCTCCTGGGGCGTGCTAGCCTCCAGGCAGCCTGCCTCCTCCAGCACTGCTAAGCAGAGCACAAGAAGGTGGGATCCTCCCACCACTTCAAGCTTTTAAAATAAAGAAGCGATGTCTCACAGGAATCCTTTCTGGAGCCACAGAACCAGCAAGGCTCGCGACATGAAGAGAATTCAATCATAACAACGATGGCTGTGGCCCCTGGTCCACGTGGACGTCCACGAGGCTCCCAAGGCCAGGTGGCAGCATTGCTGGGGCCTCATCTCCCCTCCTGTGGGCGCCTCTGTCCTGGGCAGGCTCAGAGCTGAGAATCTCACCAGCCTGGCTGGGCACCTTTCACCTGGTGCTGATGCTGGGCTGGGACCATCTGGGGCACACAGATCACTAGTCCTCCTGCAACTGACATTGACCTTGGAGGCTTGATGGTCTGGCCTCTCTGGGGAAGGCTATGATGGCAATCACCCCAGTTGGATAGACCTAAACCTCCCCCACAAGGTTCTTCCAGAGAAACCCCAGCAAAGGCAGGTGGCTTTCCCTAACCGACCATACTTCCTCAGTACCTGGAAACAACGGGCACCGTGCTGTAAAACTTGCCTTAGTTTCATAGCTTCAAAAGCGAATGAGACAGCTCAGAAGACAGTAAGCCTATTTTGAAAAGAGGATTGAGGACTACCAAATCCAGAGGATGCAGGAAATCGGCTCGACCCCTTCTGAAGATTTCAGGAATATTTGTCTAGAACTGTCTCAGAAGGACGGCTGGATGCAGGAGGAGGAGGAGGAGGAGGAGGAGGAGGAGGAGGAGGAGGAGGATTCTCCCCCAGATCCCCCCTGGCCATGTGGTCATCGCCCTTGACATGCCCTGGGGACAGATTTGCAATTTAATTGTAACTTAAACTTGCTCCCCAGAGGACAATGCCTGTGAAAGATGACAGTCACCTCTGCCACAACACAGCAACTGGGTGGGGACAAGACTCCACCTGCTCCCTGCAGAGGAAGAGCCCACCAGCCCAGGCTCAGCGGGAATTGAGGTCTGGACAGCCCAGCACCCACCTGATGTTCTTCCTGGGAAAGACAACGTTGCCAAACCTGAAGATCCTCGAATCCAGCAGGGGCTCTAGACAAGGATGTAGATGGCTGAGTTTAAATCAGGGTTTCTTTTGAGTGGGCGGCGATGATGCCAGGACTCCTCACTGCCGAGGCGCACATGTGACCACGTCTCAGGCAGGCATGTTTGAATGTAGCCCGGGAAGGGCCAGGCTTTGCCACCCAGGAGCCCCGGCCCTGCCTTCAGCAGCACACACTTGGACACGATGGAGAGCCACGTCCTAAGCCAGGGCCTGGGGCCCGTGTGCACGTGGCCTCAAGCCAGATGCTTTGAGCCCAAACTTCCCAACTTGTACCTGGCAAGACTGCAGTAAGGATAGCAGCACTGAGGCGGGGACTAAATGAGGACACATGTAGAAAGCCTGGCACGAGGCACCTGCTACACTCCTGTCCTCGTTAGCAGCGGAGATGGAACCGTCTGTCATAGGTTCCTCAAGTGGGCGACGCTGCCTGCTGGGGGGGGGGTGTTGGAATGAATAAAGATACATAAAAGAAGACCAATTTATTACTGCATCTTTCTGTTTATTCACTTAAAACGAATGTAGATTTCCACAGGGGTGCTGAGTGATTTTTTTTTCTTCACAAAAGGAGGTGATAAGCCAAATAAGTTTGGGAACCTCTGGTAGACAAATCTAAATCAGGTCAGAGGGAAGGGAATTTTCATAAGGAAGCATTTTTAAAAGCAGAAACAGGAACATGGCGGGCAAGCCTTGTGACTATTGACTAGACACTTTCAAACCTTTGGGTGCTTACCTGGCGCCGGCCCTTTATGACCCATGTGGAAGCTCACGCGCAGGGAGGTTTTAAGGGACTTGCCACGGCCACATAGCTATTGAGTGACAGAATGGGGCTTTGCCCCAAACATTGGTCTGAAGTCCTAGCACAGGCTATTTTTAAAACAAGCAAAAGCAAAAAGAAAAGGACAGTCCAGAGTATACAAATACAGCAAATCCACTGTAAAACAAATCCAGTTCTACCCAGATGGCAGGTCGACTAGGGTTTGCGGTTCTATACTCTCCCTAATGCAACTGCTGGGCCAGCTCAGCACCCAGGTTGCTGCAGCTGCCCGGTCATGGTTCAGTCTCATGTGCGTGGCTCCACACAGCCTTGTTTGAATGGCTGAGATGGAGCTCTGGGAGCAGGTGGTCTGTGACGTTTCTGTGGGCAGAGCTGTCATGCACGGTGACAGCCAGGTGTCACTGACCTGCCCCCTGGGCACCGAGAGAGCCACCTCCTCTCCACACTATGCATCTCCAGCTGCCAGCACTCCCTGCCTCTGCATTGGGCCTGTGCTGGTCCTCATCTTGGAAGCAATTCCTCCAACCCCCATGTCCCCTCGGTCCACCCTCCATGAGGTTTCTTTGGTCCCATGGTGCATCCCAACCCTACCTTCCTGTGGGTTGGCACAATTCCTAGCTGCTCTCTGCACCACTGTGTCCCCAGCTGCTGCCTTTACACTGCATAGGACCATCCACAACAACCGTGCACAAGGCTGTCTGGTCACCCCACCCCAGCGTGTACCCTGTTGTGTGTGGCTGGCCCAGATGCACCTCCTTCTCCAACCCGTGAAGGATTCCCTGGACCTTCCTAGGACTTCCCAGAGACCCTCAGATTGTCTCGTTTTGTTGTTAACTGCCAGCCAAGTTTGTGGAGCCCCAGCTCCACACTCCACTCGGGGGCCCCCTCATCCTCCCCAGCTCAACTGAGCTTCAGGCTTGGACACCAGAGGGGACTGTGGCTAGCCTCTTCTCCTCTTGCCTCCTCTGGCTCCCTTCAGGTGTGCGGTGGGGTTGGGTGTGGAGGGAGGGGAACAGGGCGGCAAGGCTGATCTGACTGGTACAGATGTGACAGAGTGGAGCCTGGTCACCAAGGCTGGCACTGCCTTGGAAGAAGGATGCCCAGGTGGGCCCCTCAGAGGCCCTCCACAGCAGTGTCAGGGAGGACTGTGTCCCTATCCTCTCTTTCTGGTTTCTCACTCAGTCCTCAAGCCTCTGGTGGCCCTCAGCCTCAGCTGAAACCTGTAACGTATCAGTCCAAGGTTTCACCATCTTGCAATAAAATGATGTCTCCACACCCTGCCATGGCCTCATGGTGAGTGGAGTGTACCTCCCCTTCTGTGGCTTTGGCTTGGCTATATGGCTTGTTTGGCCAATGTTAGCAGAAGGGATGCTGGCTGGGCAAGTCCTGATTGGCCAGTGGAATGTTGGATGGGATGCGAGCAGAGTGAGCTCTGATTGGCCAGTGGAATGTTGGATAGGATGCCCACAGGGGAGTCCCGATTGGCCGTGGGGTGCTGAGTGGCATGCTGGCAGGGAGAGTCCTGAATGTCCTCCACAGTGGATGGTTGCCCCTTTGCTATTGCATGGGAAGTAATACTTAGTGGCCTGCTGGTCCCTAGAAGAATGAGAGGCTCACAGAACAAACCTGATCTCAATCCAGCCTGGCCAAACCCAGCCAAGATCAGCCAAGCCATAGCCCTCTGCAGAGTGGTGAGTGTAATGCTTGGTGTTAGAATTTGGGGTGACTTTTTATGTAGAGTTATTGTGGCAATGGTCAACTGATACAGGGCCATTTTGCCCCTACACAGACCTCTGAGACAATGTCCAAGATGACCCAAGGCCAGCTCCCTCCAGGGGATCCCCAGCTAGGCCCAGGCAAACGTGTGTCCTCTCCCTGCCGGCAGAGCCACTCTGCTCACCCTCTCGTCTGTAATCTTTGACAAAATTCCCTTTGAGGTATGGGTGGGTTTCATAGTATGTAAATTATATCTCAATAAAGATGTAAAGGTAGCAAACACAAGGAAAAAAGAGACCATTGGCCACAACCCACTGTGAAGATTCATGAAGATTTGATTCAGTGATTCTTGGTGCATTTGTCAAGAGTCCCATTAGCACGGTCCAGCCGTGGGGCCTCTCCTCCAGCCCCGGAACCCCACAGCCTGTCTGCAGTCCATCCCATTTCACCCTGCCTGCTTCAGCACAGTCCAGCCACGGGGCCTCTCCACCAGCCCCGGAGCCCCACAACCTGTCTGCAGTCCATCCCATCCCACCCTGCCTGCCTCAGCACAGTCCAGGCGCGGAGCCTCTCCACCAGCCCTAGAGCCCCACAACCTGTCCATGGTCAATCCCACTTCACCCTGCCCGGGCAGGCACTGACCTCCTGCCAGTCTACACAATGGCTTCTTCGTACATTTCATACAAATGAAATCCTTCAACGTGTCGTCTTTTCACAAGGCTTTTTAAACTTCGTATAATAATTCTGAGGTCAACCCATGCTGGGCAGGCATCAGCATTTCATGGCTCTTTATTGCTGAATTGCATTCCATGGTATGGATGTGCTATTTGTTTATCCGTTCCAGGGGACACACATTTGGACTATTTATAGTTTAGGGTTATTATGAAATAATGCTGCTATGAATATTCATGTACATATCTTTGAGTTGGCATAGATTTTACATTCCTAGGAGTGGAATAACTGAGTCATATGGTTACATTCAAGCTTAAATTTTTAAGAAATTAAGTGTTTTCCAAAGTGGCTGTACAATTTTACATTTCTGCCAGCAAAATATGAGTTCCAGATCTGCCACATCTAACAACTGGTCCTGCTTTTCCTTTTTACTGTCACCACCACCAATGAGTGTATAGTGGGACCTCGTTGTGGTTTAAGTTTTTACTTGTCTAATGATTAATGTTGATCACATCTTCATGTGCATATTAGTCATTTGTATGTCTTCTTTGGTGAAGCTGTTATATAGGAAAAACCTAAATAAATGCTCTAGCTTCACTTGTTCTTAATTGACCTAAAAATCACTAACTTTGGAGGCTACAGGCTGGGCAATGCATTATTAGTCTTCCATGGTTTGGCTGTAAATAACATCTCTGACGTGTGGGTTATGACAATAACAGTTACCTAGGTTACCCTTCAGGGACCTGGAGGCCACGTTTGGTAAAACATTGACTCTTCGTTTGGGGCTGCAGATGTCCCCTGGGTGACTGAAGGGATGGAGAGGTGTGTCTTCTCTGTCTTCACATTGTGACTCTCTTCTTCTTTGGACCAGATTCCACTCGGCTCTGCATGTGGACGTGTTGAACATTTGAGAAATGTTTTGTCTAGAACTATCACATAGGGTTCACTTGACCTAAACTTGGCTTCTTGGCTTCTCTCTCTCTCTCTCTCTCTCTCTCTCTCTCTCTCTCTCTCTTTCTCCCTCCCCCTTTCTTCTCCTTTAAGGTTAAAGATACCTGCCAGCCACCATGACGGGAAACACCAGACCAGGAAAGGAGTAGAGTGCGGAGGCTCCACCTATTCCTAGAAAAGACCTGCATATCTTCCCGTTCATGACCCTCTCCGCCCCCTCCTTACTCCTATCCTGTCTCTAACCCCTCAGCCCCTGGAGTTGGGAAGTTGGTTTGCCAGCAGAGCTCCCTCCTCTCCATTCTTTGGCCACTGAACCAAGCTTTTCTTTCTCCCAATGCTCACCTCTTGGACACTGGTTTTTCCAGGGGATGAGCTTCCAAACATGGGTTCAGCAACACATGAAATAGTGGGTCTTCTGTCCACTATTTCACTGGGTCGTTTGCTTCCTTATAATCGCATTGTAAGAGTCTTTTTAAAAAATATGTTCTAGGTACAAGTCCTCTTCCGGAAATATGATTTGCAACACTTCTCCCAAGCAGTGGCTTTTCTTTTTGTTCTGTCTTTTGAAGCACTGGAGCTTTTCATTCTAATGAAGAGCAACTGATGAGCTTTCTTACGGCTGACCCCTTCGGTGTCACTTGTAGTAACACTTTGGCGAACCCCAGTCATGGAGACTTCCCTTGTGTTTTCTTCTAGAAGTTTTATAGTGTTAGCTCTTATGTTTAGGTTTCTGCTTCATTTTTATTTTTATTTATGTAAGGGTCTAATTTATTATTCTCATATGGCTAGCCACTTGTCTCAGCATCTTCAGTTTTCTTTGTGGGGATTGAACCCAGGGGCGTTCTACCTCCGCGCTACATCCCCGGCCCTATTTTTTTATACTTTATTTTGAAACTAGGTCTCACAAAGTTGTGGAGGGCCTCACTAGGTAGAGAGAGAGAGAGAGACAGAGAGAGAGACAGAGAGACAGAGAGAGAGAGCGCTGAGGCTGGCCGCAAACCCGGATCCTCCGGTCTCCGCCTCCCAAAGTACTGGGATTACAAGCGTGTGCCACCACGCCTGGCATTATTGAATTTTTTAAAAGACCAGTGCTTTGCTCTTTTGATTTTCTTCAATCACTCATCATGTTCCAGTTTATAGATTTATGCTGATGTCTATTTTTCCTTCTTTCTACTTACATTAAATTTAAATTCTTCTTCTTTTTTTAGCTTCTTTTTCCCCCCAGATCTTTTTACCTCTCTTCTCCCATGAATATAACTTCATGTCTCTGCTATATTGGCTTACAGTAGTGATTTTAAAGGGCAGAATTTCTTCTTAAATTTTATTGTTATTACTATTTCCTTCCTTCCTTCCTTCCTTCCTTCCTTCCTTCCTTTCCTTCCTCCCTCTCTCCCTCCCTCCCTTCCTTCCTTCCTTCCTTCCTTCCTTCCTTCCTTCCATGTGTGTGCTAGGGATTGAATCTAGGAGTGTTCTACCTCTTAACTAAAACCCCAGACCTTTTTATTTTTTTATTTTGAAACAGGGTCTTGCTAAGTTACTGCATGCTGGCCTCAAACCTGCGATCCTCCTGTCTCAGTCTCCCAAAAACTGGGATTACAGGCATGTTCCACCATGCCTGGCCTATTTATTTATTTTAATTGGCAAATAAAAGTGTATATTTATGGCATAAAACAAGATGTTTTGTTTTTTTGTCATTGTTTTGTTTTTTTAAAGATAGACCTTAGATCATTAATTTTAAACTTCTCTTATTTTTCTCATATAAGCTTTTAGACCTAGATGCATCTCACACATTTTATTATTTGGTTTATATATGTTTTTATAAGTATTCCATTTAAAACACATCCTAATTTCCCTTCTGATTTATTATTGATCAATGGATTATTTGAATGTTTATTGCTTAATTTCCAAATGTTCAGATGCTTCTTATTGTTGTTGTCTGCCGTGGATGCTGCAATTAGAAGTCTCTGTACATGAATGACTTGGGAGTCAAATTTCAGAGATATAGGGTGGCTGGGGAGAAGACAGAAAATATGCTCTCATTCAGTAAGTGTCTTTCTTTTATTGAGGGTTTAAACAAAGCATTTTAAAAATGATTAAACACAGGAGCCAGTAAAGCAGTCACAGGACAAGTCCAGGAAAAAACAGCAAGGCAGTCATGAGTTAAGTTCAGGGAAAGAAAGGGTAAATAATTTTGGGAAATAAGGAAGTTGCACCAAGGTCCACAACTGCTTATTGGTCCCATCTGGTCCTTGGAAACTTGCTTGCGTGCAAACAATTTCCATTTTGCTAAGCACTATGTGCCTACCCAAGTCGGTCTGTGGTGACCTCAGCACTGTGGGCTGAGAAGGCTTCCGACAGGTGTCTAATTTAAGTTCACTATGTTCAAAGAACATATTATGTAAGATTTTGATCCTCTCAGATTTACTGAGATATGTTGTTGTTTCATTTTTTTTCTTGGCCACAGGATATGACTTACCTCAGTGAACATTCCTTGCACACTTTGAAATAATGTATAATCTGAAGTTACTATGGTGTTCTATATATGTCAGTTAGGTCAAGTTGGCTAATGGTGTTGTCCACATGTCTATAAATTAGTAACTTGTTTATATGTAAGTGTTCAATCAATTCCTGAAACAGAAATATTAGAATATCCTACCATGATTGTAGATTTGTTTACTTTTTTCTTGGGTTGACAAGTTTTGCTTTATATAGCTTGGAGTTCTTTATTTATTTATTGGGTACATATACATTTAGGATAGTCATGTATTCTTGAAGAATTGATCTTTTCACTATTAGGAAATGGTCCTCTTTATTTCTGATTGTACTCCTTGTCGTGAAATCTGCTTTGCTGATACAGATGTAGCTACATCATCTTGCTCATGACTAGCATTTGCATGGCATATCTTTTACCACCTTCTAAATTTTGATTTATTTTTATTAACTTTTATTATTTAAGCTATAAATAATTTTTATATTTAAGATTCCCCCCTTTTAATATAGTATGAAGTAAGGTTTTGCACTGTACCCAGTCTGATGGTCTCTACTTTTTATTTGAAGTGCTCAATCCATTCATATTTACTGTAGCAGTGGATATGGTTGAGTTTAACTCTACCACCCTGCTATTTATTTTCTATTTGTCCTATCTATTTACCATTTTTTCATCTTCTCCTGTTACTCTTCAGGATTAATCCAGACTTTTTAGTGTTACATTTCATCTTCTTTATTTGCTTTTTAGCTAGGTCACTTTTTAAAGTGACTGTTGTGGACTGCTTTTTCATCTCTGTGCCCAATATACCTGATGAGAACAACTTAGAGGAGGAAAGGTTTATTTTGGCTCATGGTTGCAGAGGCTCAGTCCATGGTCGGCGGCTCCAAGGCAGAAACATCATGGCGGCAGGGCGTGGGAGAAAAGCTGCTCAACTTATGGTGATGGGAAGCAGAGGGGTTGGGGAGGGACAGATAAAGTCCTCCAGGCCACGCCCACAGTGAGCCACCTATTCTACCGTGCCCACCTCTGAAGCTTGTCACATTGAGGATCAGATTTTCAACACATGAGCTTTTTATTTGGGGGGGGGAAGGTGGGGGGACATTTCAGACCCAAACCATAACAGATACTCATCCTTAACTTATCATAGTTGACCCTGAATTAATACTATACCACTCAGCAACATAATTTCTTTGCCCTTTTATTTGTGTTATCATCATATACTTTACTTTTTCCTGTACTATAAACATAGTCTACAGTGTTAATATTTTTGTTTTGAACATTCCCTTGTCATTCGTGTGAGTGTGTGTTTGTGTGTGTGTGTGTGTGTGTTGCTGCAGATTGAATGCAGGGGTATTCTACCTCTGAGCTACACCCCAGACCTATTTTATTTTGAAAACAAGGTCTTGCTAAGTTGCTGAAAGCCTCACTAAGTTGCTGAGGCTGGGTATGAACCTGCAATCCTGTCTCAGCCTCCCTAGTACTGGGATTACAGACATGCGCCACCACACTCAGCTCCCTTGTTTGTGTGTGTGTGTGTGTGTGTGTGTGTGTGTGTGTGTGTGTGTAATACTGGGGATTGAACCCAGAGGTGTTCTACTACTGAGGTACACCCCCAGCCCTTTCTTATTTTTTATTTTGAAACAGGATTTTGCTAAGTTACCACCCACTGGCCTTGGACCTGCGATCCTCCTGTCTCAGCCTCCCAAATACTGGGATTACAGGCATGGCCTCTGTGTTCATTCCTTCATTTTATAAAGATATAGTATTATTTGTAGATGCAAGCTTCCACACATTAATATTGGAACAGTAATAGTAATTTATGTAGATGCAAGCTTCCACATATTAATACTGGAACAGTAATAGTAATTTCCATTTCTCTTGAAGAACTTCCTTTCCCATATCTTAAGGTGTCAATCTGCTGGTAA
>PVJS01001612.1:16385-94988 GCA_004027185.1 Glis glis
GAGAGAGAGAGAGAGAGAGAGAGAGAGAGAGAGAGAGAGAGAGCGCTGAGGCTGGCCACGAACCCGGATCTTCCGGTCTCCGCCTCCAGCTTCTTCCTTTTGTATGCTGAAAGTTAACATATGGTCATTATGTTGTTACACATGTTAATATGAGCCTGGCTCCTCTCACCGCTCTGGGAACAGGCCTGGCACCACCCTCCACCCCACAGGACACAACGTCCAGCATCATCTCTTGCTGGGGGTCCCGCCGAGCCGCATGCTCTGGGCTTCAGTTCTGCACTACTGGCCCCAGTGGAGCCTCCCTTCTCTGGCCTCTGTCCCCACAAAGGGTCAGGGGTCCTGTCTTATGGGTGGTGGGTGACATGGCAGCAGCAGAATGCAGATGGCATGCTCAGGTGGGGCAGTTCAGAAAGTTTCATAAAGGGAGAGTGCAGTTCCCTGGGGCAGGGGTGACAGCGGCTGCCAACCGTGGGTTTACAGAGACCCTCCTTCCAGCACCTTCTTCCCAGAGGGGGATACCTGCCAGCTGCTACGCATGCTTATTCTGAGCCACTGCACCCCTGCGAGATGGATCTGAACTCTCTGGACCTGCAAGGCCCTGGCCCTGGAGACTGCAGTGGCACGTGGGGGTCTCTGGGAAACAGAGCCAGCTCAGAGCCTGTATCTCACACCCTAGTCCCGGTCACCTGGCAAATGGCTGCAAGGTGCTTTTGTGGGAGGCCTTCCTGGTGCCCACCTGTGGCTGCTCTGCAGGGCCTTCCTCCAAAGGACTTGCTGTTTCTCAGCCAGGAGCTTTTCATCTGAGAGCTGGCTTCCCCCAGGAATGGGTAGAAGGTTGTGCATAGTTAAGTTTTCACCAGCACCTATTGCCAGCCCATTTCTCCTGACCCTCTGGTTAATCGAGCGTTGCCACGGATCCCTGTGGGTCAGATGCCTGATTACATCTCTGTCCTGGGCTTATGGACGTGACCTCATTACTGTCAACTGGGAGCTGCAGCCGGGTCCCTCCCCGGGCATCACTGTCCCCTCGAGATCGGGGAACCCATGTCCACTGCAGTTCCCATGGCCATCTCGTCTGCAGAGGTGCTGGCCATTGCCTCCCAGGATGTTAAGGACCGAGGCAGAGGCCGGGGCGCCCTCACCCCGGAGAGGGCAGGCTGGGTTGATCCATTCCCATGCGTGTGTCTCCGGAACCTTGGTCCTTCCTCAGGTGTACTTCTCACACTTGGATGTACAAATAACCACCCAGGGCTCTTTCGGAGGCTCGTCTGGGTCCCCAGGTGTGGGGTGCAGCTTGAGGTTCTGTGTGTCTAACAAGTTCTTAGGGAGCACTGGGTCGCCCCTGGAGGAGCCAGGCTCCACAGTGGGCCGGGGACGTGCTGGCAGCTGGATCTCATAAGCTGCCACCTCCTGGTGACTCCAGCCTTCCCTCAACCAGCCAGGCTGATGACTAACCCCCACCCCCATGCCTGAGTCAATATTCCTGGAGCTTGCTCCCACGGGGAGGGAGTTGGCCCTCTGCCTGGACCTGGGGCTCTGGGATCCACTTTCATACTCCACTCCTAAACATGGATAGGCGGGGTCTGCTCTCTCTTTGTGTATTATCTTCTTGATCCAGTTTATCCTTGGACATCCATGCTCTCTCCCCACCTGACCATCTGACTCTTCCGGCCTGGAGGGATGAGGACATAGAGGGTGGGTCCACCAGCATCGCCTAGGAGGTGTCTGCCTCAGCTGCAGTCATCGAAAAGCTCGATACCAATTATGACTGATTTCTTCAGGAGATGGGGGTGCTTCTGTGGCCACGGAGACTTGGGGTCTCAAAGTTCTTGGCCTCATCTGTGTCTGCCCAGACGCTCCCTTCTGAATTGCGAGGCGGCCCTGCCTCCTCATGCACGTGTTCCTTTAACAAGTAATGGTTAGTTTTACGCGTCGACTTGTCCAGGGGTTGCCTAGTCAAGCACTAATCTAGATGTTGCTGTGAAGGTGTTTTCATAGGTCTGACTGACGTCTATAACCAGTCGACTTTAAGTAAAGGAGCCGGTTCCTGATAATCTAGGTGGGCCGCATCCGATCAGTTGAGAGGCCTGGAAGAGGTGGACAGTAAACACATGGGTGAGGAAGATGCTTCTGGTGAGGCACGGGGGAAGCGAGGAGCAAGATGTTAGAAGCTGGAGGAATCGTTTCCCTGTTATAAAGCGGCAGAAAACTGGACCGAGTTGTGTTCTGCTGCCAGGCAGGAAGCAGAACTTGCCAGAGAGGAATGTGGATATTGGGCTGAGGAGTTTCCAAGCAAAGCGCTAAAGGTGTGGGCTGGTGTCTTCTTGCTGCTTCTCATCAAATGTGAGAGGAAAGAGGTAAAGTAAGGAAGCTCTGCTAAGCAAAACCAAACTAGCGCTTAATTATTTGGGAGGCTCTTTGCCTGTCCGGGTTGCGAAGGACGCTAAAACTCTGAACTCCACAGCTGGAAGAGCATGCTCTAAACAGAGGCCGGGGCTGCCTGGACAACCTTTTGCCAGAGACTGGGCGTGCGAGTCGTGACTTCACTGGAGCTTCAGCAGAAGCCAGTCGAGGCAGGGCATCCAGGAAACATCCGTGGAGGACTCTCCTGGCTCTGACAGGAGATTCACAAGGTTTTTGAGATTGCTGTGCCAGCAGAAACGTGGCCAGCTGGGACCAAAAGGGACAGATTCAGGTCAAAGCGAGGGGGGCTGTCAGCCTTCCAAGATTCTGCAGGCGGACAGCGGGCTGCACATGTGTGCTGCCCGTCAAGAAAAGAGAGAGCGACTTCGAGGAAGATCGGGAGGCCGCGGGGGGCTCCATGGGCCCAGGGAGTGTGGCACGCATCCTCAGAGGAGTCTTGCCAGACCTGGAACCTAGTGAAATCGCCCCTGCTGGACTGGAGCTGACTGGGACCAGCAGCTTCTATGCGCCTTCCCATTCCTCCTTTTGCAATGGAAATATATGTCTCTCTCCTGTTCCACCTTTGAGCTTGGAAGCGAATAACTTATCTTTTAGCTTCCAAGTCCACAGATGGAGAGGGATTTTACCTCAGGATGGGTCACAACCAGAGCTCACCCATGCAGCCATCCTCGCTTACCCCAATGGGGATGTTCCAAGACCCCTAGAGGATGCCTGAAGACGAGGAGAGTGCTTAGCCCTGAATATACTTTTTTTTTCTATACATACACACACATTTAATGCCTTTTCCTTCTTAACCAAGCACTATCATACACTGGTGGCAAGTTTTGCAGTTTGAGGTGTGATAGCAAAACCAGCATGGATTTCTTTTTCCTTCTTCACAATTTCACAGATAGAAGATTTGTTCTTGCCATAGATCTTAGCAACCTCAGCATACAATGTTTTTCTTTTCTTACTAAGTTGAAAACTTTTACCTTTTCAAAGGAAGCACTCTCTGGCTTCTCTTTAGCATATGCAAGCAGCCAGCATCACTACATTTGCACTTGGGGCCATTATTAAGTTAAATAAGTGTTACTTGAACACACACACTGCAATACCATGACAGTTGATCTACTAACTGAGAGGGCTGCTAAGTGCTAATGGGTGGGTAGCATATACAATGTGGATACATTGGACAAAGGGCTGATTCACATCATGGACAGTTCAGAGTGAGACGGTGAGAGCTTTCATACTAGTCAGAATGATGTGCAATTTCAAGCCTATGAATCATTAATTTCTGGAATTTTCTATTTAATATTTTTAGACAGCAACTGACTGTGGGTAACTGAACCACAGAAAGTAGAACTTCAGATAAGGGGGGATACTAGTATATCTGATTTAGATGATGAGCCTTGGGACTTTGAGCTGAAAATATTCAGATGATATTTTGGACTTAGAGTTTATGTTGCGAAGGCTGAAACCCTCTGGGACATCGAGGAGCTCAGAGCCCCGTGTTGGCCTTGCTGTCCCTTTCCATTCAGTTGGTCCCATGCCAGCTTCCATTTCTCCCAGCCCCCTAGAACTTCGATGCATGACCCACTCTCAGGTGTAGCCGCTCTCTTCTTGAGTCCACGCGGTGATCCTTGGGCCTGGCACTGTGGCTGAGTACAGGAGTCACCCAGACTGAAAGTTGTGCCCTGAGCCAGTAGGCTCAGGCCCTCTTCCTTCCTGCCAGAGCCTGTAGAGAAGCCCCAAGTCTTAGGCCCAGCACTTTCTTGGGAACTGCTCAGTTTCCCAATGGGAGATTCTGTTTCCTGACTGGGGGCAGGCACCGGGCTTGAGTTTGGGGCTCTAGCAGGGTTGGGGACGGGGGCTCTCCTAGCTCAGCATGCAGGTATCCTCATGAATCCCTCTAGCCCTTCACTCTGCTTCCTCCTGTAATTGGTGTCCCCGAGTCAGGGGTCCCTCAGGTCCTTCTGTGCAGAGAAGGACTGTCCAACCCTAACTCCAACTGCCCTGGGTGGGGGAGACACCCAGGATTCTGCTGCTGTGTGTTTAGCCTTCCTAGCTCTCCTCTGACGTCTCCTCCCTGAGCTGGCCCTCTTACCTGCAAGTCCTGGGCCTCTCCAATCTTTACCCTAACATTTCCAGTTAGTTTCTGAAGTCCATCAGTTTTCCCCTTTGAAGCTCCCTTCTCCGGTTCCCGCTATGTCTTTGGGGGATCGTGTGCCCTTTATTCCTTTTCTGCCATTTTCAGAGGTCTAGGAGGAAGAGGAGGTAGAGTCAGTCAAGGCTGCGCTACTTTGAGTCAAGTCCCCCGGGGCTTCTGTGTGCTCTGCCTGCCTGGGCCCCCCTACAAACACAACACACTCATGGGAGCACGGGATGAACACCAGGGAACACCTCCTCCATGCAGGCCTTGCATTTGGGGGCCCCCCAATCGTGTGGGCTGGTGATCACAATGGAAGGGGACATTGTGATCACAGGACAGAGTGGACTGTGACATCTATGAAGCCAGGAGCTCAACTCCCCGCGCTGGGAAGTTTATTGAGACTGGCTACACATTTGCGGGACAGGCAAAGAGGCCTGAGGTATATGGTCCTCAGGCTGATCTAGATTATGTTACGGTAAAAAGATACCCCAAATCTCTAAAGCTTAGTAGCCTAACCCAGTGGCTGAGGTCTCCCTTGCTGGACGTGTCCAAGGGGGCCTGGAGGTGTCTCTATTCATTTCAGTCTCTAAGAGATGTCTGGACAGAGAGTCTACCCCTGAAATGTCAGCCCAGAAAGGACACAGGTCACCTGTGCTCCCTGTTTCTTTGGTCAAGCAGGCTAGACAGCCACACTGAATTTCAAAGGTCTGGTAGGGAGGGCAGAGCCCGGAGTGGGAACCGGGCCGGAGGGAGGGGCCTGCCAGGCCGGCCATCAGTGACGACGCCCCTGTGCCCCCCACCCCCCCGTCGGCTCTTAGCAAGGAAAGGGGACCCTGGACGTCTTGGACGCGGTTTCCCGCCAGGTCTGGGGCGCAGGCCTGGGGGATCCCACTGGGAACAGTGCCAGGCCAGCCACGCTATGAGAAGACGAAACCCAGGGTCCCTGCCAGCCCGGCTCACGTGCTCAGGGTCGCCTTGACACCAGGCGCGCGCGTGCGTGAGTGTGCGCGCGCGAAGCCAGGGTCCGGGCCGCCCTGCGGGGCGGGGCTCACGCCCTAGGCCCCGCCCCCGGCCCCTCCTCCCGGGGCGCTGAGCTCTTGCGCCGCCTGCCGCCGCCGAGCGGGATCGCGCCGGGCCGCACACCCCAGCTCGAGTCCAGACCCCGGACCTGGCCAGATCCCGCGTGGCTGCTGCCCCGCCGCCGCCCGCCGACCCCATCCCGGCCTCGCAAAGCGCAAAGCCGCAGGCCCAAGTTTGAGGTTCCGGGGGATCGGCTGGCCTAAGTCTGCGGGCGGCTTTTGTCAGGAAGGCCCAAGGGAACCCGGGGTCCCCGCCGGTCGCCACGCTCCGGCCGGGTGCGCTAGGTCTCAGGTGCCAGGCAGAGCCATCCTGTCCAGGATAGCCCGGGGGGCACCCTGGCCCGCCCTCGCGCTCCTGTCCCCGCCCCTCGCGCCACGGCCCCGGAGCCAGCGCGGACTGAACACCCTCGGTCCCCAACCCCGGCGGGCGCCCGGCTCCGCACGCCGCTCCAGCCCCGGCCCCGCCCGGCTCCGCCCCGGCGCTCGGCTCCACCCCGGCTCCCTCCCCTCGACCCTGCCGGCCCGCCCCGGGCTTTCGCAGTCCGCGGGGCAGGTCCGCTGCCCGGCGAGCGAGAGCCCAGGCTGGGCCAGGCGGGCGTGGGCCCCTCGCGCTCCGGCCCGGCCGCAGGGCCATGCTCCGGGCTCTGGCCGCCGCGCGCACCCAGGCCCCGCGATGAGGAGCGGCGCCGAGCGCAGGGGCAGCAGCGCCGCGGCGCCCCCGGGGTCGCCGCCCCCCGGCCGCCCGCGCCCCGCCGGCCCCGACGCGGCCCCGGCCCTGCCGCCGCCCGCCGCCGGCCAGCCCCGAGCCCGGGACGCGGGCGATGTCCGAGCGCAGCCGCGCCCCCTGTTTCCGTGGAGCAAGTGGAAGAAGAGAATGTCCATGTCGTCCATCTCAGCGGCCTCGGCGCGGAGGCCGGTGTTTGACGACAAGGAGGACGGTGAGTGCGGCCGCTCCGCGAGCACTCGCGGGGATGCGTGGGGACCCGCGCCGCCAGGGACCCCGTGCGCGATCGCAGGGTGGACACGGGGGTGGTCCGGCCATCGCGGCCACCCGGGTGGGACAGCATCCCGGGGCGTCTCGGTTTCCGGGGAAACCCTGAGTCCCCACGCTCGTCCTGCGTGTCCAGGGGCGGCCCCGCGGGCGTAGCAGGCTCGGGCTGACCCTGCCAGGTGAGGGTGGGTGGTCCTGGCGGCCCCGGGCTTCAGCGGGACGCCGCCTGCTGTGGAGAGCACCTAACGTTCTCATTTTTCTTCGGGGCAGTGTGCAGGCTGGGTCTTCACTTGCAATTCTGGGAGGTGCTCACCGGTAGTGTGCGAGTTTGTGAAGTGAGGTCCCTGGCCACAGGTGGCGCGGGGGGCCTGCCCCTCTGAGGTCGCGGTCTCCGGGTGGCTGTGCAGGGACCGCGGTGTCCCCAGCCTGGGCGCTCTTTTGTGCTGTGAAGCCAGGGCCTTGCCTTTGTGCAGAGTGCTGCCCTCCGGGGAGCTGCTGTTCTGTGAAGCCTTTCTGTAGGTAAAGCTGCCAACCTGGAGGACCTGTGTCTCTTGGGAGAATAGGCTGAGGTGGGTACTGGTGGAAAACTGGGGGTGACAAGTGACAGGCAATGGGCCGTGCAGGCACACCTCCTGGGGCCTTGCTGGGTGCCAGGGTCCTTTGACTTAGCAGCCACAGGGGAAGGTGGCTGCTTAGTGGGTGCCTTGGGGGTACTATGATAAATTCACAAGCAAACATATAGCTCTTCTCTACAGATGTCATGTAGATAATTTTAAATGGTACAATGATGACTCGTGTGATGTTTTTTGACATTTTCTTAAAATAGTCGATATATGCATTTTCATTTGTAGGCAGACTGCAGAGATATGATGGGTCTTTTATAATTTTAGAGTACAGCTCAGTTCAAGAGCCCAAGCTATTTATTTCCAATAAATAATTTAAGCATGATGGGAAATTACAGTAGGACCTCAGGCTAGTGTGGGTGCACATGGGGCCGCCAGGCGGTCTCCCAGCGATAGCTGAGGGGAGCTTGGGTGGGGGTCGGCAGGGGAGGGGCATTCAGGTCAGGCATGTTCTGGGGTGGCCTGTCATTGTGTTCTGAACTTTGGGACAGCAGGACCCACTATGGTGAATGTTTCCTGTGTTATGTTTTTGTTTTTAACATCAATATTCAAAGTAAAAATAAATAAATAATAAAGGCCAGAGTGAAGCAGGAGCTTGTTGAAGCAGATTTGCATCTCGTTTCTGGCTGCAGGATGAGGAAAGGTCTGAGAACGTCTCATTTCAGCACTCGCTGGTGTCAGCCAAGAGCTGGCCGCCTGCTGCGTCTTAGCCTTGCGTCTCCCAGGCAGCCACTGTGGAGATGGAGAACTCCCTGATGGAGCCCAGGGGCTGCGTCTTAAGGTAGACGCTTCCTACGTGTTCCCAGTGTTGTGTCTCAGAATTCAAGGATCACTAACAAGGCAGAAGCCCGGAGCCTGTTTATGGCGCTCACCGCCTGATTTGAGACTTCTTTTTCCGTGTCCCCACCCCCTTGTTTGCTTGTAGTAGGATGGCAGAGGTACTGACTGTTCTGGGCTTCGTGCGGGGTGATTAACTGAGGCTGGCTCACAGATGCTTGCTCTCTGTGTGTGTGGCCGTCACTGGCGCATCCCTGGGCATGGTGGCCACATCCCCACACGGAGTGCAGAAACGGGACTTGACTGAGCTTGGTGAGACTGGGAGGCCCAGCCTGGATGTTCTCGGGACCGGTGATTACTTCGTGCCACTTTTCCGTGTTGTTGGTGGGACACACACAGCTCGAGAGTCACAGTGTGGGGTTCGAGAAAGAAGCTCTTGGGCACTGGACGTGAAGGCCACGGGAGTCATTTAGCTGGGATGGATGTGGTCTGAAAGCTAGGAGGGGCTGTGGCCCGGCCCCTTTGGTTCCCCAAGGTGAAGTCGCTCCCCCCACTGGCTCAGCCCACTGCAGCCGGGCTGAAGGAGGCGGCCCTGTTGTGCTGGTGACTCGCGTGTGCTGGAACTGTACGGTTGCCATGGTAATGGGAGACCTTCTGATGGATTTTCTAGATTAAAACACCTAATTAATATATCAAATTGGTATGCAGAGAAAAGGAAAAAATGAAAATGGGAGGGCAGTTTAACCAAGTGCCAGGTAAATTTCAACTAAAAAGTATGCTTATGTCATATAAAATCTTAAATATCCTCTGTTCCTGTTAATCTGTGTGGAATCCAGAGCTGTGTTCTCTCCCCGACAGGTGTTGTGTGCACATCTGGAATTTCTTGCACCTCTTCTTCACACCAGGGGCTCCCTTTTCCTTTCCCGAGGTCCCCACGTCCTCCTGCCCACTCCCTTCTCTGACTTCAGTAGGGAACTCATTTCTGGGGCTGAACCTGCAAGTGGCCTGCATTCCTTCTGCAGTGCTCTTGGGTGAACCCCTCATCTTACTGCCTTGGTGTCCCCGGGGATGCCGAGGGGGTCCAGCCCCTGCCTGCTGAGGGGCTCTGTGACCTGGTGGGGCCCTGGCCCATCTCAGCGGGTTGTGGCTTGTCATCTCAGTCCCAGCGAGCTCCCTAGTAGGGAGTTGTGGCTTGTCATCTCAGACCCAGTGAGCTCCCTAGTAGGGAGTTGCTAATCCCTGGGAAGGCTGGACTGTGCTCCAGGACTCTGGGAGAAGGAGAGGCCCTACAGAAGGCCCCCTATGCTGTGGGGTGGGCACCCTGAGGTGCAAGGGAGTCTCCCGATTCTCAAGTCCTCGCTTTTAAAATAAAAAAACAAAACAAAACACCTTTGCTTTTCTAATCATAAAGACATTTTGCCAAGACAGCCGCAACTTGAGCCCTGGAAGGTCTGCACACTAAACGTCTGGGTGTCGATCTCCTCAGCCTTCTTCTGGGACTCTAGGGATGTAGTCACACATACGGCCACAGAGAAACACACCTTTATTTCTTACAGAAGTGGGATCGCGTTAGGTAGGTTGTTGTAACCTACTTTTAAATTTAGCACTGTGTTGTCAGTGTCTTATAGGTCTAAAGCATCGATCGTTGGCTAAATTGACAACAGCCTTTCTCCCCCTGAGCTGCTATCAGAGTCAACGGTGCTCTTATAAACTGCCAGGGCCCCTCCCTCAAGGAGCTGTTGGCCTTGTTGGGGCTGGGGCTGGTGTCAGGTGGGGCTCAGGCACGCTCCTCTTCAGGTCTGTGGTGATTTGGATGAGCAGTGGAGCAGAAAATCACTGTTTTGCCGTGCTCCTCTGTGGAGATGTGACATTCTCTGTTTACTTAATGTCCTATTGGAGAACACTGAGATGTTTCCATTTTTAAAATATCATAAACTAAGCCCAGCTTGGTGGTGTGTGCTTGTAATCCCAGTAGTTGGGAGGCTGGGACAGGAGGATCGCAGGTTCGAGGACAGCAACCTAGTGAGACCCTGTTTCAAAATAAAAATAAAAATAAAACAGGCCTGGGTGTGTAGCTTGGAGGTAGAATGCCCCTGGGTTCAATCCCCAGTAACACACACACACACACACACACACACACTCATAAACTATTTGACCGTGAGCATCTTTGCATCTTCCTCTTTGTTACCTTAGGACATATTTCTAGGAATGTTGTGGCTCAGTCAAAGGTGCCCAAGGAAAGTATCTGGATGCAGGTGGCTGGGAGTGGAGTCTGCCAGCCAGGTGTAACAGGTGCTGATGTACAATGAGCACCACCTGCTGTGGCCCCCACTGTCCCGGGGTGACCAGACACAGAGGGAGGCAGGGAGCCTGACAATAATCAAGTGGGCATGAAATGGATGGTAAGTGGGGCGTGGTGGAGAGAGTCACCGGGGAGAAGGGAAGACAAAAGGTCACTGGCTCCAAGAGTGCGGGACATTCTTTCCCCTTGAATCCTTGCTGATTCTGGTTGTTAGCATTGTTTCTTTTTCTTTAATTTTATTATTATTTTCTTTTTTTTTTTTACCAATCCAAGAGATTAACAAAATGGCATTAAGACGTGTGAGTGTGGGTTGAACCCAGGGGCATTCTACCTCTGAGCTATACCCCCAGCCCTATTTTATTTTTTATTTTGAAACAGGGTTTCGCTAAATTGTGGAGGGCCTCGCTAAGTTTTTGAGGCTGATCGCTAACCTGTGATCCTCCTGTCTCAGCCTCCCAAATACTGGGATTACAAGTGTGAGCCACCACACCTGGCTGGCATTAAGACTTTTGAGTTTCTTTGATTGCCATTGAGATTAACAGTCTGTTTTTCATGTTTGGGGCATTTTAACTTCTTTCTTTCTTTGTTTTGTTGTTTCATACTTTTTATTTTTTTTTCAAATGTCCAGTTCATATTCTTTGCCAGTATTTCCTATTGATATGATTGCTGTCCTGTTTCTTTTTCTTCTTTTTAATTAGTGCATATTAATTGTACAAAACAATGGGGTTCATTGTGGTATATTCATGCATTCATCTAATGTATTTTGATCATTTCCACCTAATTACCTCTCTCCTGCCTCTCTGCTGATACCCTTCCTCTTCCCTACCAGTCTCCCTTACACTTTCCTGTCATCTTTATTTATTTATTTTTCTAGAGCGTATGAGAGCATACTTATCTTTCTTTTGCAATACTTATCTTTCTGAGTCTGGCTTATTTCACTTAACATGATGATCTCCATGCCCTGTTTCTTTTAAATCTTCCTTGGGTAGAAAGGCTTAACCTTTAGCAACCACCTGCCCACATTTATCACTTATTTTTTTAAATGCTGTTAGCTCCCCCACTCCCCATACAGATGTGTTTAATTTTTGTATGGTCAGGTTCATTAACACCCACTTCCTGAGAGCTTCCTGCCTTGTGGTTATGCTACAAAGTCCTTTCCCAGGCACAGTTATAATAAGTCAATGTATAAGCCCGCATCCATACTTTCTTCTAGTACTTCTGTGGTGTTACTTTTTATGTTGGAAGTCTTGCTCCTTTGGGAATAACATTTGATGTAACCTGAGTACATGTTCTTCCTCTGAGTCCTGCACTTGCTTCAATTGCTCACATTTAGGATGTTGCCAAGTTTAGATTTTATTCTTTATGGGATGTGTGTTGCTTCTTGTTGGTCTGTGAATGGGACCTTTTTACATGTTAGGTTTCACACTGGTTAATGCTGGTATGAAGGAAAACCACTCGTTAAAACATTTGTTTTGAGTCTGGCCACTTCGCCGAGACCCTGGTTCCTCCTTACGGTTTTCGAGTTACTCTCCTTGGGCATGCTGAGTGGTCTGTCTTGTCACCTGCATCGAGTGACTCCAGCTACTTGGTGATGCTTTTGTATCACTTTTTGTCATTGCCCAAAGCTCAGGGAGAGACGAGAGCAGGACGCTGACCCTCCCGCCAGCGGCCCCTTGTCTCACAGTGTCTGCTAGCCCCAGCTTATTGAGTCTTTTTCCAGCCGAGTGTGAATTTGACTTTTAACAGGTGCCCTTTCCAGGCCTCTGCGCCTGGGCTGTGAGGGTGGAGGTGGCAGCTGTGCTCACAGCCCTCCCTCCAGCGCAGGGCTTTGGTGGAGCAGCCTGGTGGCTGCAGAGCACAGGCCCTTCTCCAGCTGCAGAGTCCCCAGAACTGGGAGTAGGGGTCAGGCTCAGGTTGGGTAGGAGGGCATGTGGCCCTGGCCTGATATTGGGCTTTTCCTAGACACTTGGCTCCTGGATTCTTGGGTTCTAAGCCCAGTGTCACATGTCCCAAGAGGGCCACTGGGTGCCTGTGGAACTTGGTGCCTCTTTTTCCCGGCTGATGAGGTGGCTCTAGAATGGACCTGAGACCTACTGTCATCCTCTTTTATGTAACAAATGTCAGCTCTATGTGTCTATCCATCTGGTTGTGCATTTTACAATGCTAAAAATAAGCCAGCTTTTCTTTTAAAAATGTAACCACCCCGCTTTCTGTTGAGAAGTAACGCAAGAATGCATTGGAGGTAATCGTTGGCTCAGACCTTCTCTCTGTCCGTGAAACCTACAGATGCCAGGCTGGACCGAGGAAGGCCAGGCTGGGGAGAGCATTCAGTCCACACTCCCGACGGCCCAGGGCAGCTTCTCAAACTGTAATTGGATCCACATCGCCCAGGGCCTTATGCAGATGCCTCATCAGCAGAAAAAGAGGCACCAAACTCCACAGGCACCCAACAGCCCTCTTGGGACATGTGGCATTGGGCCTGGTTCATTGGGTCTGAGAGACCCGAGAGTCTGCATCTCCAACCACCTCCCAGGCGACATCCCTGCTGCTGGTCCATGGATATACTTTGGGCAGCAAGAGCTCAGTAGGTATCAGTGTATAGACAGCAGGCATGTGCAATGATCTCAGTGAGTATACAGCAGGCGTGTACGACAAGCTCAGTGAGTATCATTGAGTATGCAGCAGGCGTGCATTGTTGAGTGAGTGCAGGAAGCCCATGGGGCTGGGGTCCTGATGAGTGGAGAGCAGCCAAGGGCTGCCTGCCCTGGCTCTGCCGGCGCCTGCGGTTGGGAGATTGAAGCCCACTGTTGGAGGCCACCCGGCATGGATTACAAAGTTGCCAGCTATTCCGTTGGCACTGCCACATTGTAGGCAGTGGTGCATCTCTTTTATCTTTGCTTTCTCCTGGGCTGTTCCTCAGTCTTTCTCTCAGGCAGCTCCTCTTACACTTGTAACCAGATGTAGCTGGTGCTGCCCCTGGAACTCTGCCTCTAAGCAGCAGTGGCCCCAACCTCTGGGCCACTGTGTCCTTTTGTCCCAAGCTGGGTACAGGGGAGGCTGTCTCTGGGTGCTGGTGGGAGCTCTCTGTTGTGCCAGGCAAGGCCCCGGGAGACCTGGACCCCAGGGCAGGCCCAGACCCTTGGGAGCTACTGGTTCTGATGCCATGGCTGTGCCCTGGGGTCCTGTCTTGTTTCTACCTCGTTAGGAAACTCAGCTGAATTTGGGGTTCACCCTGGCAAAAGGCCAGGGCTTCCACCTGGTGTCATTGTCCCTTCCCATCCAGATTTTTCCTCCTCACCTAAAAATATTGGCTTCCTTGTCCCTCTGTGTGTGGCAGGGTGGGTGGCGCTCTCACATGCTCACTGTCAGGTGGGGTGAGCATGTCACCCCGCACCTGGGCTCTGCCAGGGTGTCTCCCTCCTGCCCCGGGGTCTGGCAAGCGCTGCCCCCAAAAGGCAGGCGGGACCCCACATGCTGCAGGAATGCTCAAAAATTCAGACAATATGGGAGAAGCTATAATTAATACAATTATTGTTATTTAAAAAAAACAGAATGCCTGCTTCATCGAAAAATAATTTTCCCATTGACTTGAAACCTATTATTTAAAAGACGCAGGCAGCTGCAGAGATGAGCAGGGCCTGGGGTTGTGAGCAGACCCGGATGCTCGCCTGGCCTGGCTCTGTCCAGCTGTGAGGTGAACCCACACATCATTGTCCCCCAAATGCAACCCAGGAACCCACGGGTGTTCTCCAGCATGCTTCCTCCCAGGCTCTGGCCGGTGTCAATCGTGTGAAACCCCAGCTTGGTGTTATTTAAGTTCTGAAGCCAAGGAGATGGTATAGGTGGGAGTCAGTATCGCCCCCAATTTATTAAAAATAGGAACGAAGCACATTCCATTTCTCACAGTGATTTAAAAAGTTGACTTTGAAAAGGTCTCTGCACTTTGAGAATTCCCACCATGACTCCTGCTTCTAACGCAGAGACATAACGTGTGACAAAGTGAGAAGTGGCCAACCATGTTTGCAGCTTCTCTGTGAGTTTATTATGGGCAACGTGGGCACCTTTGGGCTCCGTGTGTGTGTGTGTGTGTGTGTGTGTGTGTGTGTGTGTGTGTGTGTGTGACATTGGTTCTTTTCTTGCCCATAATGCCATGAGTCTGGGGAGGGACCCGCAGTGACCTTGGGTACCTCCTTCTCCAGGCACCTCTGCCTCCTCCTGTGCCCAGGTGTCCCGGGTCCTTTCCTCTGTCATTTGTCACATCTGACCTCAGGGCCGGCATTCACAATAAGTCCATTCCTGGACACTAACAGGGACCAGGCTCCTGGTATTGGGTTTCTCAAACCAGATGCTATTTGTGCTCGGGGGGGGGGGTACATTATTACAGTTCATCTTTTTCTGGTGATGAACTTCCCCCAAACTTAGTGACCTCACAACTGTTTTTATTATTTCTCATGATCCCGATCCCATGGTCTGGGATTTGGACAGGGCCCAGTGTGACAGTCCTTCTGCCCCGTGTGATGTCTGTGGGTCCAGGACATCCAGGGTGGAGTTGGTATTTCTGTGGGCAGTGCCTCAGCCAGAGTGGTGGGGTGGGGGCGTTGGAGGCTGGTGGGAGACCCCAGGAATCATGTCCCAGGGTCTCAGTTCCTTCTGCTAGCTGGTGTTTTAGTTTTCTAGTACTGCTGAACAAATTTCTTCAAAACATAGTGGTTCACAAGGATCAGCCCCATCTCGTGGTTCCCGTGAGTTAGTGCCTCAGAGCGGCCTAGGTGGAGCATGTGCCCAGCACCTTCAGGAGGCTGCGGTCACGTCACGTCAGCTGGAGCTGCTGCCATCTGACAGTTTGGGGCCTCAGGATCTAAGTCCAGTCAGCCTCACGTGGCTGGAGGCCTCAGCTCCCCACCACCTGAGTTCCCCAGTGAGATCCATCCCCAAAGTCGTAGTACTAACACCTTGTTCGATTAGAAACAAGTCACTTCCAGGTGTGGTGGTGCACACCTGTAATCTCAGTGACCCAGGAGGCTGAGGCTGGAGGACGGCAGGCTGGAGGCCAGTGCACAATCATTTAGTGAGACTCTGTTTCAAAATAAAAAAAGTTAAAAGGGCTGGGGATGCAGCTCAGAGATAGACTGCCCCTAGGTTCAATCCCCAGTACTGCTAAACAAACAAACAAACAAACTAACTAACTAAATAAATAAATATAAAAAAGAAGAAGCAAGTAGCTATCCAGCTCACACCGAGGAGATGGGAGTAAGCCCAGCCTTCTGGAGGGCATGGCGAAGATCCCAGGGACACATTTGTACCCACGATGGTCCTGGGCTTTTCCCTCCCATGGTCCCTGCAGTGAGACAGCAGGGCTTGCTGAGAATGCAGGAGCAGGAGATGCCAGGCCTTCTTGGCCTCAGACTGGACGGCTCAGTGTCACTTCTGCAGCTTCCTGCTGCTGGAGCAGGCCACAGGTGTGGCTGGGACTGTGCACGGTGAAGCATCTGCACCGGGTGGAATGTTCACTGTGGGTCAGCGGGGCTGGCTGTCAGGATGCTGGACATGGTGCAGGGCACATTGGGGACAGACTGGAAGTGCTGTCCACAGCATAGAGGCGCTGACCACAGTGACCGGCCGGGAGCAGGGTTGCAGCTTCTGTCTTGACAGCTCTCTCTTGACCTGGGACCATGTGGGACTCCAGGTAAGCCCAGTTGGCCGGGCACCAGCCAGCGCCCCCAGGTCTCTGCCTCAGAGCCCCTGCAACACCAGGAGACACAGAGCATCTTCCATGCATTGAAACTTGAAGGTCTTGGAGGGGAAACTGCTTTTGCTCTGCAAGTCAACATCTTCCTGACTTTGGAAAGCAAAGCCGAGAAGCAGGGCTGTGCACCTGCTGCTGGCTGTTGGGGCTGGGGCTCCAGCACATTACCAGGAAAGTCCCAGAAACCCTGATTGAGAGTTCCCTGTGCTGCACTGTGGGATCCACCCATGACTGTCCCAGGGTCTTGTTTGTTGATTTTGCTCCTAGTTTTTTCTTTTTCTTCTAAGTATCAAAGTCATCTTGAGTTTCTGAAATTGTATTTTAGCTTTGTAAGCAGAAGAGACAATTTGCAAAGTACTTGACTGAGAGAGGGGGAAAAAAGGAAAAAGATGAAACAGAAGGAAGAAGCAAGGGAAACAGGGGTGAGAATTAGGAGCTGGAGAAAGGGCAGGACTCCAGGCCTGAGTGTGACCCTGGAAATCCCGGGGCGGGCTCCCCAGGCTCGGCCTCCATGGCTCTCCTTGCGATGGGTGCTGCTGGGAACTGGGGGTGAGACCCAGGAGCGCTGGGGTGGGCTGGCTGTCACAGACATACGGAGGATGAGTGCTGAGAGGGGAGGCCCCAAGGCGCGCCGTTTGAGCTGGACCCTCAGAGGGTACAGTCTGAAAACACGAATGAGCCTCCCATCCTTGGTCCCAATGCCTCTTTCCCAGAGCCCGCAGCATCAGGATCAAGGGCTTGGTGGATGGAGATCGCCTGCCCAGAAGACGGGCATGGCATAAGCAGCATAAGAGGAACGAAGTGGTGGTAGGGAGAATTCTGGATGGAAGTGCTCCCGGGCCTAGCTTCACTCCACAAGGGCATGTCCACCCTTCCTGTCTCGGGCTGCGCCTCCTGCTCCACATCATCCAGCTCGGCCTGCTGAACCAACACTCCCTTCCAGGGCCTCAGAAGCTGATGGGACCCAGAGGGCACAAGCCTGTGAGCCCTACTTCTCTGTGGCGACCAGACACCCGGAGTCGCCTGGAACGTTCAGCTCCCTGCCGCTCACCTGGCATGATTAATAGTGTCCCCTTTCACTCTAAACAGTGTCCTGGTTTGGATGATAAATTATATGGATCCCCTATCTAACCGCAAGACACTGTTGCCAGAATGATCTTTTTTCCCTTTATAGCTTTTTTATTATGTAATGAAAGTGACAAGAAAAAGTATTAAGAAATTCAGTATCTTATGTAATCTCAGCACTAATATTAACAACCATTTTTAGTTTTCCATGTTACTGCCCAACCCAAACTTGTACATATAAGATATGTATTACTTTTAAAAAACTTTTCTTTCTAATAAACTTATTTAGGATATTTTAGATTTGCAGAAAAGCTGTGAAGATGATACAGAGTCCTCATATAACCCATGCCCAACTTTCTCTCATTAACAACTTGCACGAATATGGTACATTTCACTGGTTATGGTCATAACTAGTGAAGCCATATTGATACATTATGACATCCACGCTTTATTCAGATTTCCTTAGTTTTCCCCTAATGTCCTTATCTGTTTCCAGATCCCACCCAGGACCCCACCTGCCATTCAGGGATATATCTCCTTAGGGCCCTCTTGCCTGAGGTAGCTTCTCAGACTTGCTCAATGGCCCTGAGGAGTGCACTCAGGTGACTTGAGGAATGCCCCTCGGTTGAGATGTGTTTGCTGTTTTCCTCAGGGTTAGACTGGGCTGTATATTTTTGGGGGGTAAAGTGCCATTTAATCACATCGTATCAAGGGTCTACACGGTCCACACAGCTCATCGCCGGTGATGAGCACGGGATCATCCGGCTGAGTTGTTCTAAGAGTCAGCTTTTGTCGCTGTAACAAAATACCTGACAGGCTACTGGTAAAGAGAAGAGGTTTCCTCAGCTCATGGTTTTGGAGGGTCAAAGTTCAAGATTAGGTGACCCCATTGGTTTGGCCTCTGTGAGGGTGACCGATGGCAGCACATCATGGGGGGAGCTCACATGTGTGTGTGTGAGCTTAAACAAGAAGTCAGAGAGAGAGAGTGCAGTCCCACAGTCCCCCTGAGGCCACAGCCTCAGTGACCTAAGGGCCTCCCACCACGCCTCATCTAGATTCCGCCACCTCCACCAGTGCCACCCTCAGGATGCAGCCTTCGATCACGGCGGACTGTGGGAGCAGAGCAGTGTGCCTCAGTTCTCCCTGTAATGTGACTCTTCCCCGTTCCCGTACTGCACCCTCCGGGAGGGTGTCGCTGTGTGCAGCCCACACTTAAGGCACGGGGGTCATGGTCACCTCCTCGAGGGGTCATATCCACGAGACTATTGGAACCCTTCTGCATAATTTGTCTCTGATCCCCGCTTACTTTGTCATTCAGTCACTTACCTCGCCGTGGACTGACGCGTGTTGGTTCCATGCTTGGGTTATGATCCAGTACTGACGTGTTGGTCCTGCTCATCGCTCCGGCCTTCACTGGGCTCCTGGTCCCTTTGACATGATACCATCCATGTTTGGTTGTTTTTGTTCATCCATTGTTGCTGCTGTTCGTTTTTGACCACTTCTTTCCAACACTGCAACATGCTCCAAGCTTAATCCTGTGTATTTTCTGACCCAGCCTCAGAAGCAGCTATTTCTCCAAGGACTGCTGGTTCCTTTTTGGGAGATGGTATTAGAAGCTAAGAACTGTGCCCCCTGCCCCTTGCCCCTGGGGACAATCGTCTTTTCAGGCACCAGGCTGGCCACAGTGTCTCGCTGGCTCGAGACTGCTTCTTTCCTGTTGCTTCCTTCACCTGCTCAGCACACTGCTGATAGGAATGTGGATCGACACTACCAATTTGGAACGCACGTGTGCATCCCCTGTGGGAGAGCAGGCGGCAGCACAGACTGGGCGCTGGGCTGGCACCTCTGCTGGGCCTTGGCGGTTTCCCATTGACCACCGACAATTCACAGTACGCCCACATCACACACGCTCCTTCTGTCACCAGGTGGATCAAGACAAAACGAAACTCTCTGAACACAGACAAAAACATGGACATCGTCCTGTCCCAAATGACCAGACCCTGTCCTGCTGACAAGGGTGCTGCTGCCTTGCAACTACAGCGGAAGACTTACCCCATTGCTCTTGCCTTCTCCCAAAGAGTTCTTAAGATGCTAGTCACAAGGTCGCTGTCACCTCCTGAGCACACTGAGTCTCTGGTACCATGAGCCCTCGGGAAGATCACCTGCCATAAACCCCAAACCATCAGCTGTCCTTCAGAAATCCTCTCCTGAGATGCCCCAGTTCCCCACCGTGTGGGTTCTGCCTCATTGCAGTGAGCAATAAACTCAACTTTTTCAGCCATAAACTTTCTGGTGGTTCTGGTGAGGCGGTGACACCTGGAACCCAGCAAGTGCATCCCTGGGTGTAGACTCAACAAGTTGTGTACTCCTTTGCCCACAGAGACGAAAATAAGAATGTCCACACAGCACTCTGAGAGCCCGGGACTGGATCCGAACCAAATGCACACACATGTTATGTGTACAAACCCCAAATGCACACAGACATTACACCTCCAAATGATTCTGTGCATTGATGTGGCAGCACCCTCTCCAGCAGTGGACCGAGTAACCTGCTGCTGACACCACAGCAGGATGAGGCTCCCAGACACTGCTGAGTGAAGGGAGCCAGGCGCAGGCGCATGCTGCTCAATGCCACCTGTGTGCAAAGCGCAGGGGCGGAGACCAAGCTGCTGCTGGATGTCAAGACCGGGTCCCGGTTGGGAGGGCCCGGGGCGCCTGGTGCCGGGAGTGTTCTTTCTCCTGATTTGGTCACTTCCCAGATATTATTTAGCCGATCACTTGTGACATGTGCACAGCTTTTCTGTGCCTGCTGTACTTTAATACAAAGTTTGCAGGGTTAGTAAAAACACCAGTGCCCAGCCTGCCCAGAAATTCTGCTTCAGTCAGTGTGGCTGAAGCAGCATCGTGTCTTCCCGGGGTGAACGGAGGTTGACTGGGTCCTGGAAACCCTGGTGCCAGCCTGCCAGTTCCTCCAGTGGCCCTGCGTGAGTATCTGCGTATACACTTGCGTTCTGCCTGCTCCCTATGCGCGTCACCTCTGCCCAAATGGCCTCCCTCCCGCCACGCATCTCTGCAGCCCCTCTGGGCCCAGAACAGATGCCTCCTCTGTGCCCTCTCTGCCCCGACACCTCCGTCCCACTTTGCACTGCTGGCCCCTGGACTCTTCAGTTGTCATGACCCCTGGGGTCAGCAGCTCTGGAGAGCGCCCGGGGCTGTGGAGGTGAGCTGTTGAAGACGCTGACTCCGAGGGAACGGCTGTTGTTCAGGCCCTGGACCTGGGACTTCGAGGCTGAGCTCTTAGTTGTGCATTGTGCTAAGTTAATGAGCTCTCATTGGTGACTGGTCCTGCCACAAGCTCCTGAGGGTGCTTGACAGTGAACCCTGCATTTCTGTGTCCCCAGAGCGGGGCATACGCCAGGCATCTGGGCGGCATTCCATGAGTGGTTGTCCGGTGCATAAGCAATAGGCCTTATGTTTCCGGGTTAAGAAAGCTTTCTCGACCCCTGTCCCTATTTCTTAGCCCCCTGTTCTCAGCAAAATGAGAGCACGCTTGTCCCTGCTGCCCCCCGCCCCCCAGGTTTCTCATGGGCCCTCTGAAGCTGGGCCTTGTCCCACTGAGCTGTCCGGTGAAGTCCCCTCCATGTGGCTAAGTTTAATCCTTGACTAGCTCCTTGACCCAAGGCAGGATTCACGCTCTAGAGTCCCCCATCCCCTTTGTTCATGCGACTTCCAGGAGACCCCTCCCCCGGGGCCCTCCTCAGCCCCTTGGCTGGTCCTCCTGTCTCCCAACTCCTTCGCCATGCGGGGTGCCTCCAGGCTCCTTCCTCTTCTCACTGCAGCCACGCGTGGCTGATCTCATGGCTTCAAATGTCATCTGTATGCCAGTGCTTCCAAAATTGACGTCTCCATCTGGGGCCGGCTCCCACACCCAGACTCTGCTGTCCAGCCTCTGACTTGACACCATTCCCCGTGTGTCTTCTAAGATGTCTCAAATTTAGCACATTCAAAGTCAAGTCCCGCACTGCCTGGAGTCCCCCTTCCCTGGCTTTCCAGAGCTGGGCTCCAGCCTCGGACCTCTCCTGTGGCCTCTCTTCCCCTCCTGGCCCCGCCTTGAAGACACCTCAGGGTGTCTTCTTGGCTCTCCCTCCCTCACCTCGCCTCAGGCCCTCGCGGCTCTGAGCACTGTTCCTGCCCAGCTCTGGCTGTGCGTCCTCAGGACTCTCACCAGTCTGGGAGTAGACACATCATGGGCTGATGGCCCAGACAGAGGGGACAGGGGCCACCCAGAGCCAGGCGGGCCCTCCTGGCTTTGGACCCATGTGGGTGTGTCCAGTGGGCCCCAGTACAGTGGAATTTCAAGAAACCTTTGCCAAACGAACTCCCATTCCTTTAAATTAAAAATGCAATGCTCCTGAGGCCACCAGCCAACTCGTCCACAGACTGAGTTAATTGGAAGGCTGAGACAGTTTCTGTTAATTACACTTGTCATCTGGGGCCCTTCTCTTACCTGTGCAGCCGCTCTCTCAACTTTATCTCCTCCAGGTAGAACGAATCGTTGTCAGAAGGAAGAAGAGAGATGAAAAGTTGCCAGATGAGAGCAGGTGATGGGGAGCTGCTTTGGGTCCTGCTGTCCCTCTCCCCGGGCTGTTTCCCCTGGGTGTCCCTGGGTGGGAGGCCCAGGCTGAGCAGAGAGCCTGGGGCCCTCAGGGCAGCAGTACCCAGCGCACCAGGGCTGTGGGCAGGAAGTTGCCTCAGGGTTAGGAGGCTGGGCCCGGGCACGGCCTCAGGCAGCGTCCTGAGGCCTCTGGAGGCTTTGGCTGCGTAGGGGCTCTTGGAAGCATCGTCAGGAGTATTGAGACAGCCTGACAGGCCAGCCAGGGGGATGCGGCTTTGTGTTTAGAGGTAATGTCTCTGGTGAGCTGCGCGCACCCCCCCCCCACCACACACACACACACACACACAGTGGATAAACAACCTCATGAGAGCTTCCCGGCACGAGAACACGTCTTTCCTCCACATGAAGACACGGAGGGGAGATGGCTGTGGACCATAAAGCGGCCCCACCAGACACTGAATCCTGTAGCATCTCGTACTTCCAGCCTCCAAAACTGTGAGAAATGAGGGACATAAATGTCCTTTAAGCAGCTTGAAGTATGACAGTCATTTCTGTATTTTATTTGGTGAAGGGTCTGTTCAAGTTTTATGCAGTGTGTATGTGTCTTTTAATATTGAGTTGTAGGAGTTTTTGAGCTGTAGGATTTAAGTTCTTGGATGGATTTATGTGTTGTAAATATTTTCTCCCAGCCTGTATCCTACCCATTCATTTTCTCAGTATTCTGTTTGATGAGTAGTCTTTTTGGATTAGTGATTTCTGTGCCTTGTCTAAGAAATCCTCTCTCTCGTTTTTTGGTTTTGTTTTGTTTTTTGGTGCTGGGGATTGAACCCAGGGCCTGTACACGCTAAGCTCATGCTCTACCACCGAGCTACATCCCCAGGCCCTGTAGTCAAGTTTAGGTCTAGGATATATTTCAAATTAATTTTTGTGCAGAGTGTGAAGTTAGTTTTTTCCATGTGGATATCCAGTAATTTCAGTATCATTCATTAAAAGGCCTTTGATTTTACATTGGATTACCTCTGCACCTTTGGGGGAAAAATAAGGTATATGTGGGCTTATTTCTTGGGTCTTTTTTGTCCTTTCTTATGCCAGTGACATCTTGTCCTGATTATTGTAGTAAATCTTGAAGTGCGACGTGCACATCTTCCAGATTTGTTCCTTTTCCAAAATCGTTTTAGCAATTCTAAGTCCTTTATATTTCCACATAAAATTTGAATAGTCTGTCAATTTCTACAAAAAAAAATTCCTGCTGAGATTTTGATCGGGATTGTGTTAAATATATAAATCAATTTTAGTGAGACTGGACATCTTAATAATATTGAGTTTTCCAATCCATTAACATGGTATATCTCCATATTTATTTAGGTTTTCTTGAATTTTTCTCAGACATGGGTTGAAGTGTTTGGTAGTCAAGTATCATAGATTTTTTATTAAATTTATCTCCAAATAATTTATGTTTGTTTGGTGCTATTATGAGTGGCATTGGCACACATGTACTTGCTCTCTCTCACTCTCTCTCTCTCTCTCTCTCTCTCTCCTTCTCAGCTGTCATGAGATGGGCAGCTTTCCTCCACCATACCCTTGTACTATGACATTTTGCCTTGCTTCAGGCCCAAAGTCACGGACCCACCTGACCATGAGCTGAAACCATAAGTCAAGATAAATCTTTCTTCTCCAAGTTGTTTTTCTGAGGTAGTTTGGTCATAGTGATGAAAAGCCAACCACTCCCCCCATCAATACCTCTCCCCCAAGGCATTTCACATGTAAATGGCTGCCTCACTCTGACCTCTACTCCCCAACACTCCAGACACACTGCACTGCAGCACAAGCAGGCACATTACATGCCTGTGCCCGACATCTACCTACATCTCTCCCCATACTTCCCATGCTCATGTGTCTCAGGCACTCACACAGGCCACCCTTACGCAGAATTCACACACTCGAGGCCTTCCCATATTGCCCCTGTGTTCCGGGACAGGAGACCCCCCTGCAAAAAAAAAAAAAGTGGCATTGTTTTATATAAGTTTTTGTTGGTTTTTTTGTTTCTGGCACATAGGAATCAAGTTAATTTTCAAAATCAGTTTTATTGAAGTATAATTTACATAAAATAAAACCCACCCATTCTGAGGGTGTGATTCATGGGTTTTGACAAAGATGCACAGTCATGCAGCCACTACTGCCGTCGGGCTGCAGGACCCTCCTGTCACCTAGAGAGCCCCCGTTGACTTTACCCATATCCAGGGTGAGCTGGAGTTGCAGCTTATAGGAGCCAACTCTCCTATTTGTCATTCCTTTTTGGTTCTTAATGGCAATTTTGGAAAAAGAGAAGTTTTCCTTGTGATGAAGTCCAGTTTTTGTCAATATCTTCCATGATAGTTTATTCTTTTTGTATCTTTCTAAGAATTGTTTGTTTGCCTAACTCTGTCACAAAGACTTTCTCCTGTGTTTTCTTCTAGAAGTTTTATATTTTTAAATTATATTATTAAATTTATATTATTTAAATGTCTGTTTGTGTTCCATATGAAGTCAGGGCCAAGGTTCTTTTCCCTTTCCTCTTCCTCCTCATCTTCTTCCTCTTCCTTCTTTTTGCAATCCAGATGTATATTTGAACCAGCATCATTTGTTGAAATGACCAACCTTTCCCCATTGAATTACCTAGGCAATTTCTTAAAAGTCAATCGCATTCATAATCGTGGAGTTATTTCTGGACATTATTCTGTTCCATATTGATCTGTATGTCTACTTTTATACTCATACCATACCATATTAGTTATTGTAGTTATTGTTTCAAACACAGATGTGCTAGCCCTCCAAAAGTGGTTTTTGTTTTAAAATTGTCCTGGCTATCCTAAATCCCTTGTATCTACAAACAATAGGCATTATTTGTATTATTCTGTAGGAGATATTGATTAGGATTGTATTGAACCTATAGATCAACTCATAATGGGCCTCTTAAAATTTTGTGTTTTCCAATCTATGAACATTGCATGTTGTGACATTTTATTCTGGTCTTTAATTTCTCAGCACTGTTTCATAATTTTTAGTGTACAGGTATTGCACATATTTTGTTAAAACTTCTCTTGTTTTATGTTTTTTAAATAAAATGAATTGGCATGTGTTGATTTTGTATCCTACAGCCTTGACAACCTTGCTTGTTATTTCTAGTGTCTTAGTCGTGGATTCCCTGGGGTTTCCTGTGTCATGGCGCTATGATCTGTGAGTGGATAGGTCCAGGTCTTCCTGTGTAAAACCTTATTCCCCTGCCCACTGCTGGCGTTTCCAGCGCAGTGTTGAACAGAAGCAATGAGAGCAGGTGCCCGACGCTCAATACTTCACCATTAAGTATAATGTTAGTAGAGCTTCCTCAAAGATGCCCTTTATCAGATCGATGGAGTCTCCTTCCCTGATTAGTCTGCTGAGTTTTTTGGTTTTTACTTGTTAATGGCTTTGAGTTTTGTCAAATGCTTTTTCCAATGTCTATAAAATGGTCATCTCCTTTGTTCTGTCAATATGGTAAGTGGCATTGATCAACTTTTGAATATTATACTAGCTTTGCCCTTCTAGGTTTGTTTTTCATATATTGCTGAGCTTGATTTGCTAATATCTAATTAATGCTTTTCACATCTGTGTCCATCAGGGTTTGATGGTTTGAATGTTTGCATCCACCCAAAATTCATGTTGAACTTAATCTTCAGCTGAATAGTATTGAGAGGTGGGGCCTCATGAGGTGACCAGCTCACGAGGGCGCCCCCCCTTGTGAATGGGGAGGGCCTTCACGGAAGAGGCTGCACAAGACAGGTGACTGTTTTTTGTCCTTCTCCATGTGAGGAGGCTGCAAGCAAGCCCTCACAAGAGGCTGAGTGCTGGTGCCTTGATTTTGGACTTATCCGCCTCTAGAACTGTAAGGAATACTTGTTTCTGTTCTTTATAAACTATCCAGTCATAAGTATTTTGTTATAGCAGCAGGAATGGACTAAGACAGGACACCATTGTACACATTATTCCCTTGCAAAATTTTACTATCAAGCTTATTATGACCTCACAAAATTAGCTGGAAGGTTCTCCCCCTCCTCCTCCTCCAGCCCCTGAGGACCTCTGAGTATGTCTGGTGGTGCTTCTCCATTAAACATTTGCTGGGATTCACCAGGGAAGCCCTTTGAGCCTGCACTTTTCTGTGTGGGAAGATTTTAATTATAAATTCAGTTTGTTTAACAGACACAGAATTATTGACGCTTTCCATCTCTTCTTGGGTTAGTTTTGGTAGTTTTGCTCTTGAGGCCTGGGATGCGTCCATTTCCTCTGTGGTCGGGTTGGATGTATAACGTTATTTTCCTTGGTGTCTGCGGTGATGCCTCCCCTCTGTTTCTCCTCTCACTGTTCAGTGTTGTCCTTTTTCTTATCTGTCAACTACAGAGAGGAGCAGTCGCATGTCCCGTGGTGTCTGTTTCCTCCTTTCATTCTGTCTGTCTGGCTTCATGCATTCTGGTCTTTCCTTGGAGGCCTATCACTGCTCACTTCCTTGGTTTAAAGTCTGCATTGACAATGGTACAGCCATCTAGCTTACTCGTGCTCAGTATTTTCATGATATATAATCTTCTACCCTTGTACTTTTTAACCTGTCTGTGTCTTTAAATAGGAAGTACACCTTTTAAAAGATCACAAAGCTGAGTCTTGAGTTGAGGGACTCAGTGCCCGAGGCCTCTGGTCGCTAGCTTTCCTGTTCACAGACCCTCATCTTCCCGTGACCTGAAAGGTGTCTCCCAGGGGCTCCCTGAGGCCCTGCAGGCCCCACTGACATCTGGCACGCTGGCTGGATGGCTTCTGGGATGTGTTTAGTTGACATTTGTCTTTAACACCGCATGCTGTGGTCCATGGTGCCCCATCCAAATTGCCAGTGGGCTCAGAGGCTGCCGGGTCCATGCGAAGGCCTCAGCCACAAGTTCTGGGATTGGGGGAACCTGCTCCAAGGAAGGGCGAGTTCTGCGGCCAGACAGGCGCTGCTCTGCCCTGCTTGTGCATATCTGTCTGTCCTTTGCTTCAACGCCCCTTCTGTTGGTTTGGGGCAGCACCCTCTTCTCCTTTGGGACCCCTAAACTTAGGAAGTGGTGGGGCTTGGGCCTGGCCAGGCCTGCTGGGCTCAAAGAGGCTTCCTGGACAGTCTGGGTGGCTCCCCAGCAGAGCACCGGGAGGAGTGGGAGCCGCAGCCAGCCTTTGGGGGCGGCGAGGGAGGCGACAGCTGGTCGTTTTCACACAGTCAGGGCCACAGCAGAGCCAGACTGCACGCGCTCCCCTCTCTGTGATGCTGGGGTCATCTCCATGACAGCCCCGCGGCCTCCTCCTCCTCTCCTCGCCTCCAGCTCTGCAGCAGACACGCGGGTGCGGAATGCCAGCTGGACCGTGCTGGCCTTTGCAGCCTGTGGGAAGAGCTGTCCTTTCCCCATCCCACCGCTCTGCTCGAGGTGCAGGTAGAAAGCTGCTGCCCTTGCCTGCCCCCCCGGCCCAAGGACTGGGCAGCCCCTCCGCAGAGTCCGGGCTGGCCCTGCTCCTCTTCCCTCTGACCTGTGCCCCCACACCTAGACGCCCGCCCTCCCTCAGGGCATTTCTGGTTCAGTCTGAAGCCCCAGCAGCAGTGTGAAGAAGTGGTGAAGAGGAAACAGTCAACCCTACACTGTGTCCACAGCCCCATGCTGCCTCCGCTCTCTGCTCATCCCAGGGCACCGGTTCTGCTGCAGCTTCCGGCCTTCATACCCCCGCACCTTGTCTCACTGTTGCCCGCACGCCATGTCTCACTGTCTGCTGCCGGTACCTTCAGCACCGTGTACCCTGCACCCCCGCAGCCAGCAGCCCATTAGCTCACCCACGAGCTCATCCCGGAGGCCACGGCCAGCATGGGCCTCGGTGCCAAAGGTGGCCTTTCTGGGGTCTCCTCGGACCATTTACAGATGCTGAAATAGTGGCGATCTCTGGGCAGAGATGAGCAGGACTGGTCCTGGAGGCTTTAGCGACCTGGGGTGGGGGGGCAGCACATGGCGGAGACACAAAGAACTCAGTGAGGCTGGCCTCCTTAGGAGTCCACACAGAGGCCTGGGTGGGGGCTGCTGATGGCGCCTTCCTCCTGGCCAGCTCAGTTACCACATTGCCGTCCTGTCCCTTCTCCAAGGTCATTGCTCCCTCCCCTCCCTCTGATGGCAGGAGTTGCTGCTGGTGGCTGAGACCGGTAACCGATGGCTCGTGGTCTCCCCAGAGCGGCTGAGTGGTCGGAAGGCTCCCGTGGGGCTCTCTGAACAGTGAGTTGGGTGTGTTTTTCCTCCAGCGGGGGCTTCAGTGTGCTGTGTAGTTCATGGCTGCCCCTGACGATGCCTGGCCATCAACAAGCATAAGGACGGGCCCGGTACAGGCCCGGTGGCTAGCATCCTGGCTGTGGCCTTCATCAACCACCGAGAAGTTGCTTGCAGGAGACTGCCACAGACTAGTCTTAAAGAGGCCCAGATTTTGAGCTGTCCGCGCCTGCCGCTGGGCAAGGAGAGGGCTGGGCGCTGGCTCTGCGCCCAGGCAGGGGCTGCGTGAGCGGGCTCCTCTGGAGGGCGGCGGCAGGCGACTCTGCGAAGCCCTTTTGGGTGCGGCTGGATGGTGGCGCCTGCGGAGTTCTGCCTGGGTATTTTAAGCGCAGTCCAGCTCTTGCTCAGCACGGTGGCTGGATGGAGTGTTACACAACTTAGCACCTCTCGCTGCCGCCGGCACGTGTTGCTCCCCCAGAGCTACAGGGCTGGTGGCAAGGCTCTGCTTGGGCCGCATCAGAGGGAGGTACCTGTCCCTGCACCGTGCCACAGACGGGCAGAGCTGGAAACTCCTCCTGACCACTGGCATCCCTTCAGCATGGTGGGCTCCAGTGAACGCGCCAGTCACGGGGAGAGAGTTCAAATCCTGCCCCCTCCGCCTGCGGGTCTGCGCAGAGATGTGGGAAGGGGCCCACTGACCTGAGCCCCGTTGTGAAGTTGGCCTTTCTCCTGACGGCCTCTGGCGCTTCTGTGGGTCCCTGAGCCAAAGCTGAAGGGCCACAGGAACTCAGAACTTCTGAAGATGAAGAGTTTTCATTTTGTGCTGACCCACAAAAACCATCCGACCAGCCGCAAAGTAGAGACTCCCCATCGGAGGGAGGCGAGAGCGCTCAATGGAAGCATCACTCCTAGCGGGCTCGAAATTTCTCCAGTGTTTCCCAGACAGGACACATGGATGTATTCTTAGGGCTAGGTGAGAACAGTTTTTTCTTAAGAAGACCCCCAAACCCCACTTATAGTAAGCTTGAAATCATGGGTCTAGGACCGCTGAGAAGTGCCGGTTTCTTTTCCCCAGTGGGAGAGGGCCTAGGAGGCCGACCGGGAGCAGCTGGGGGCTCTCTCTATCACATTCAGCAAGCTCCTGAGTGTGTGTGTGTGTGTGTGTGTGTGTGTGTGTGTGTGTGTGTCATACTGGGGATGAAACCCAGGGGCATTCTACCTCTGAGCTACACCCCCAGCCCTATTTTATTTTTTTTTAATTTGGAAACAGGGTCTCACTAAGTTGCAGAGGGCCTTGCTAAGTTGCTGAGGCCAGCTGCAAACTTGTGATCTTCCTGTCTCAGCCTCCCAAGTACTGGGATTACAGGCATGTGCTACCACACCCAGCCAAGCTCCTGCTTTTAATAGAGAAGTTCAGAGAAGAAAACAAAAGATCCAGTAGCCTCACACCTAGACAACCCTCCGGGCCCACAAGAGTAACCGGCACGCAAGTTCAAAGACAAAGCAGGCCAGAGGAGGGGAAGGTGGGCAGTGAAGCTCCCGCCCGCTGTGCGCATGTGTGTCTCCACACGTGCCTGCCTTAACATGTGTGTCTGTGTTCACTTACATTTCTTTACATGTTCATTTCTTTGCACAAATGCTTTTTCACAGAAGCGTCTTTGCACATGTGCTCCTTTACACACACGTGTGCTTGTTGTGTCAAGTCTCCAGCTTACATGCAAGGGAGCATCAGGTACAGAGTGTTCTGAAAGTCTGCAAAAGCTTTATGCTGTCTCTGGGATTTTTCTTCTCAGTACATCAATCTACCTCATTTTTAATGTCTACAATAATGCTCCATTTTGGGGCTGCATGGTAAAATAGCCGCCTCCCACGGTGATGGCCATTTCAGGCTGTTTGGTCTTGCAGTTATTTGTCTGACATTGCTGCCCTCTGACCTGGATACGTTTTGGGGTTTGTGGATCGTGCACCGTTCTGGCTGCACAGCACCTTTGAAAGTAGAACCTTTGAGAGTGGCGCACCCAACCATCGGTCACTGCTGCTACCGGCGTAGGGTGGCCAGCACTGGTGGGTCAAAGGCGTCTTGTCGTTGTTGTGACTGGCACGTTGAGTGGGAATGAGGGAGGGTACCGCCTCGTGTCTGACACGCAGCTTCTGTCCTGATCTGCCCTCGTGGCCTCAGCCCCTATCTTGTTGACTTTCTCACTAATGTGGGCAGGTTCACTGTCAATCAAGGAAACTATCCCTGTTTGTCCTGCTCACTGCAAAGACCTTTCTCCAGTTCGTATTTTCTTATTTTAACTTAGGAAGATTAGAGATTGATTTCCTATGGTTCTGGAGGCTGGGACGTCCCAGGGTACAGTGCAGCTCCTGGAGGGGGCCTGTGCTGGGTCTCGACACAGTGTGGCACCACATGACCAGACAGCAGGGTCCGGGTTTTTGTAGCACTTGGATTTTAAAAGTTCTGTTTCCTCTATTCAGATGTTTCACGTGTGTGTGTGGGGGGCACTAGGGATTGAACCCAGGGGCATTCTATCTCTGAGCTATACCCCCAGCCCTATTTTTTTATTTTGAAACAGGGTCTTGCGAGGCTGATAAGTCTCACTATTTGCTGAGGCTGTCCTCGAACCTGCGATCCTCCTGTCTCAGCCTCCCAAGTACTGGGATTACAAGCGTGCGCCACCATGCCCGGCTCTGTTTCACATTGCGTGCAACCCAACGCGTCTTTCTGATACGGAGTCTCCTCCTTTGTGGCCCCAGGTTTGCTCCCACCGGGAAAGGCCCCTCTTGCTGCAGACCTGTGAACAGGCTCACCACCGCCGTGTTTACGACTCTTGAGGATTCGGTGTGTTGTGCACGGATCTTTGCTGTTTGGGATTTGCTCTGTCACGGAGCGAGCTTGTCCTCGTCGCTGTGTGCACTGCCCCATTCGTCACTGCTGGATCCTGCTTCCCAGGTTGCTTCTGGATCCTGCAGGTGTCAGTGACCCACCATGTCTTGCTCTGCTGCAAACTGCTTTGATATAGAACCTCCCTTCAAAGACAGCTGGGAGTCAAGTCAGAGGGTAGGGTCTGCAGCGAGGGGTGGTGGGAGAGGGGCCCCAGGAGGTGGGTGAGGGGTTGCCCCTAAACTGTCCCCTTGAGACTACCCCACTTCACCCCGGCAGGCCCCCAAAGGCACTTGGGAGCTCAGCTTTGTGACCACGGCTTCTCCCTTCACCCGGATGTATGTATGGGGCTTTATTGTGATCACCCCAGACTGGCCAGCGCACGGCTGGCTCTGGGAGACGGGGCTGGGAGGGGCTTGGGGAAGGGCTCTCTGGGCTCTGGGTAATACACCAGTGACCTGTAGCCCGAGGGCAGGACTGGGAAAGAAGTGGGGCCCAGCATGGGTCAGAGCCCAGTAACGACCCTCTGGGCTTGGGACCTGGCCTGTGGCGCCTCCCAAGGGAGCCCAGGCCCACAGTGGTGTGGGTGTCACTGCCTGGAGGAGGCCTTGGGCTGCAGCACTGAGGCTGGGCCGGGCAGGCCCTCCAGGCCCCGGAGGTCTGTCCCCAGAAGGAAGCTGCCCAGGGGGCTGGAAAGACAGCATAGTGCTGCTCCTGCAGGTCTGGAGCCGTGGGGGCCCAGCCGTCCCCAGCGTGGCCGCCTCCCTGCACAGGGCGCCATGGGGCTGGAGGCCCAGGCACCATCAGCCCTGGCCTCTTGCAGTGGTCTGGGGGAGGGCCTTGTCCTCTAGCCACATGGTTCTTACGTCCTGGCCAAGACTCTCATATTGGAAGCCGCAAACATGAGCGGGCTCCTGGAGTTTCTGACTCTCATTTTTGGAAACATCAGAGAGAACACAAGTCTTATGCTCTGTCTAGAAATAATGCCTCCCTTGAATTCAGTTCAGCTGGTCAAAAATAGGTGCAACCTTCTTCCAGGGCGATAATCCCATCTCTGGAGCGAGAGGGGCGCTGAGCAGGAGCTGGCTGTGGTTGGGGCCCAGCACTGGGATGTTCCTCCGGAGGCCGAGCTGGAGCAGGGCTGTGGCCTTGGGTCTGAAGGATAGCCAGACGCTGCATTTGATCTGGACTGTCAGGGACACGTGGGCCACGCTTGGGTAATGGAGGAAATGTCGGGATCGGAGGTGTTTTGAGCTTTAAGGTATTTGGTGGATACGAACACTTCAGGTATATCTGGTGGAGCTTCCTCTTGGCAATCTTAGAGACTCACAGGACCCCATGCAAACACCTCCTAACTGGCTCAGGGTGATGTTGCTGCCTCTACTCCTATGCCCTGATGCCATGAGGTCTGTGGGACACAGGAGTGTATAGGACTGTGAGCACCGGCACAGCCTCACCCCAGACAGCTCAGTCCTTTGGCATCTCATGACTCTCCTTAAAAATCACCTTTTTGCATCTCTCCTTGAAACATTTGTCCTATACCTTTATGTCCTTTTCTTTTCTTTATTTTGAAACAGGTTAGCACATGCTGGCCTTGAACCTATGATCCTCCTGTTGTAGCCTCCCAAGTACTGGGATTACAGATGTGTGCCACTTTACCTGGCTTTTCATGCCATTTTCTAACTGGGCACCCACCTTCTCATTTTCTGTGGACTGGAAAATAAGTGACCCAAAAAAAAAATCATTCATCAAATTGATCATCAAGGTCTCATGCACTGTCCTGACCTTCTCATCTGCTCAGAACCTTTGGAACCATCCGTGTCTTCCACCGTTTTCCCCAGTGTGGAAGGCCACGGACCGCCAGGAAGTTCAGTGGATTTACCAGTAACCACTTCTTTCCCACAGGGTTTGGAGCATCTCTGCTCCCTCTCCGAGGTGTGAGGAGGGAGGAGCAGCATGGAGCTGGGGAGATCTGGGCTGGTGGCTGATGCTTCCTGATGGGAGGGATCTGTGGGAAAGGAGAAGCAGGTGTGGCAGCCTGGTGGCCCTGAACCCTGCCTGCCTGGGCTGGAGTCTCCGTGAGAAACTGTTGGCTGGGAACCCACACTGTGGTTCAGTTGCACTGTGGAACTGCACTGTCAGAGAAAAACAAGTCAGAATGAGAAGGAAGCAGGCTGAGATGCCGCTGTCATTTCAGAGTAAAATCGTGGGGGCTTGCACGCTCTCCCTGCTCACATCCTGATAGAGACCTGATTCTCATCACTTGTCCCTGGCACTAGGTCTAGACCCTTCAAGGCTGGGCTGGTTCCATCAATGAGCAGACAGCAGATTCATCTGTAGCCCTGGAGGCCCCTCCTTTGCCCTTTTGTGCACACCAAGCCTGTCTTCCCTGTGGGCAGTGTTGTGTTCCTAGGGGCACCCGCCTGCCACTCTGTGGGATTGGGTGAAGGGATGTGGGCACCTGGGGGAGGTGGGCATGGTCCCAAGAGGCACTAGGCATTTGGATATTGGACTGTTGTGATCACTGTCAGGGCTGAAGCTGGCCAAGTTTGGCGCTAGAGCTGGGTCAGACCGAGGGCTGGCCTGGAGCTGGCAGCACCAGGGACAGCTCCCACTCAGCCTCAGCCTCTGCACCAGTGGGAGAGTGGATTTGTCTCCAGGTGTGCATTGTGGCCCTGCCTGTGGTGGTGTTGGGTCCTCAGAGGCTAGGGGTATGGGAGCTGACTTCTTAGGGTATCTGCCACGGCCTCCCATGTTGCCTCCATCCCTGGAGCTGGGTGTCCGAGAGCAGGAAAGGATGGGTTGAGGTTCTCTGGAGGACTCCTGGGAGTGGCCCAGCCCTGCCCTCCTGTTCTAACTTTGACTGCAGGTGGCTGTGAGTTTGGGGTGCTCCATTTGCCAAGGAGCCTTGGACAGGGCTGTCTCTGGTCCCGTGTTGCTTTGGTTTGCAGACAGTCCAGGGCTTGAGGGATGGAAGCAGCTTAGAGACACCCTGGGAAGGGGCGGAGCAGACTCTGTGGTCAGCCCTGTTCAATTCCAAGCCCTGGGTCACTGTCAGCCCCGTGGCGCAACTTCCACAGCCTGGGAAAGGCTTTGTCAACACACCTTTCCTGCAACACAGACAACCACGTGGTTTGTTAATCTTCAAATATCGACTTTCCATCCAAGCATATGCAGATCTCTTTGCAAAGAAAAAGTCCGAAACAAAGCCTTGCTCTTACTGTGAGAGGGAGTTTAAAATAGCAGCTTTTCCTTAACAATAATGTGTGGCTGCTTTTTATCCCCACTTGGCGTGTGGCTGACATTTGACTAAGGCCCCATGTGCCCTCATCTGAGCCCTGCCTCAGGGCTCAGCTGTCAGGTGCTCCCCCGGTGGGCCAGGATCCGTACTGCTAGGCTGAAGTCGGGGGCTGGCAGGGCCAGCAGCAACCCTGGGGAGAAGCCGAGCGTGCCTCCTCCAGCTCCCGGGGGCCGTCAGCGATAGCTCCTGGCCTCTTCCTCCATCCTCAAAGCCAGCAGTGTAGCGTGACACTACCATCATCCCATGCCTTCCCTAGGGATATCCCTGTTAGGGTCTGGATATGAAATGGCCCTTAGAGAAGCTCATGTGTTAGGCTAGGCAGCCAGGTCTGGAGGTGGGGCGTGGCTGGAGGAGGGGCTCACTGGGGAGTGATCTTGGGGACTGTATCTGTCCCTGGCCCCCTCCTCTCTCTCTGCTTTCTGGCCGCCATGAGGTGAGGGCATCTTTTCCTCCTCCGCCATGCCCTGAAATGCTGTCACCGTGGTTCCTGCCTTGGGGCCAGCTGATCAGGGACTGACCTCTGAAACTGTGAGCCCCCAATAAACCTTTCTTCCTCTAAGTTGTGCTTGTCATGTACTTTTGGTTACAGCAATAAAAGAGCTGACAAACAGTCTTGCTCTGCAAGGACATTGGGATTATATTTGGGCCCACCTGGATAATCCAATCCTCTTCCCTTCTCAGGATCCTTCACTTAGTCACCTCTGCAAAGTCCCTTTTGCCATGTACGGTGACACATTCACAGGCTCCAGGGATTAGGGTATGGATGCTACATGCAGCGGGCTCCCAGGCCCCTCCCAACCATGGGTGCTAACCTGGGTGCTGGGTTGATGGGGTCAGGCTGAGGGGTCAGCTTGCATACACCTGCATGGTTGTCAGGAGATGTAATCATAGGTGGGCGCAGCCAATGGACAGGGTGTGGGAAGTGGGGTGCAGATCTGGGTTATAGTGCAAGCCTTGACAAGGGGCCCAGTTCAGGGGACAGCAGGTCATGTGGGCATTGGCTCCCATGGACTTGGCTGGCCAAGGACTCTCATTGGACTTCTCCCAGCACCGACCTCTTGGGGCTTGTGAAAGCGGCTCCACTCTGCATCTGGAACCTGTACTGCCGCAGGCACTGGGGAAGGCCCCGGCTGAAGGGGATCCAGGGCCACCCCACTTCTGCAAGGCCAGGTGAGGGTTCAGAGTGCTCCCAGGTAGACGTGGTGCAGGGATAGCCTGGGGTCTGACTTGTGAGCCAGCCAGCCTGCCAGCTTGGTGAGCAGCCTCCCTGCTTTGCAGATAAATCAGTGCGCCAGCCAGCCGAGCCCAGTAGCCAGCACTGGGAGGAGGCAGCAGCTCTGAGAAACAGCAATGGCGCTAAATGGCTGTGAGGTCCCATGCTGGCCTCGGCTCCCTTCCCCCACCCCCCACCCCCTCAGCAGCTTGCCCGGCTGGGAGAGAGTCCCGAGGTCTCCGGGGAAGATCCCGCTCAGCCAGCAGACCTTTCCTGCAGCATCCCACAGTCACAGCTCAGAAATTATTGGCTCCCAGTGCAGTATCCAGGCTCTGGCAGGCTGCGTCTGTCAGCTGAAGCTAGGTGCATAGTAAACCCACTCAAAGAGAAACTTGTGCAGGACCACCATACCCCACCACCATGTGTGCACACACACACACACACACACACACACACACACCTGCAGACACATATGCACAAAGGCACATGCACATGGCACAGAACTGCACCTATGGATGCATTCATGCATACACAGACACAGGCACACATGCATGAACACATTTGTACAGAACTGCACCCACAGGCACATGAATGCACACACAGAGACACACATGCTTGAACACACACTCATGGGCTCATGTGTGCACATGCACAGAGCTGCACCCATGGTACAGGCATGCACATGCAGACACAGACACACACACACGATCACACATGTACAGAGCTGCACCCACAGGCACATGCATGTACACATGCACAGAGCTGCACCTACAGGTACACGAATGTATACATACACAGAGGTACCCATGCATGAGCACACATCACAGAGCTACACAGAGGTACCCATGCATGAGCACACATCACAGAGCTGCACTCATAGACTCACAGGTACACACATGCATAGAACTGCACATGCATATGATCTCACATATACAGAGCTGCACCCACAGGCACATGAGTGTACACATAGGCACACATGCATGAACACACATGCACAGAGCTGCACATGCATGCACACAAATGTGCATGCACATGCACGTGATCACATATGTACAGAGCTACACTCACAGGCACATGAGTGTATGCACAGAGGCACACATGCATGAATACATGCACAGAGCTGCACATGCATGCACACACAGGTGCATGCACAGGCACATACATGCACATATACACAGAGCTGCACCCAGGGGCACATGCATGCACACTCAGACACCGGCACAAATGCACGGACACTCATGCAAGAGCTGCACCCACAGGCACATACACACAGATGTGTATCAAAGGTCTCTAGATTGAAAGCGAATTCTACACTGTAGACTTCTCCCACTATGCGGGCTTCAGGAGCACCCTGCACTGGCGCCCTGCTTCTGAAGGGGACCCTGGTGCATCTGGTTTACTCTGCCCCACTGAGCCTCGGGTGTGCCATGGGTCAGAGGAGCCACGCAGGGGCAAAGGGGGCTACACGGGCTGCTGGGCTCTGCTGGCCCAGCTTTGGGTTGTGGATACATCTGCCCACGCAGTGATGGCCGGAGCTCCTAGCGCTCAGTGGAGAGTGGCAGAGGCGGCATGGCATGGTGGCTCCTCTGTGGCCCTGTCCCTACGGCCCCTCTCCAGCTTCCATTGCCACCCCAGGCCCCAGGCTGGCCAAGAAATTCCACTGGTCTGACCTCATCCCCCCCCCCCCGCTCACGTGACGCTCTCTTGAGCCCTCTCACTGCTGTGCCCACCTCCAGGGTTCCATCCACCCCCTGGCCACCACCACCCACTGTGCCTCCTCCCTGCCCAGCTCAGCCCCTTTGTCTGTCTTGTCCCACCTACCTGGCTCAGGTGGTCATGCCAGAGGCTGGATTCAGATCTTGTTGGCACTGTGTGTCAGCTGTGACCACGGGGAGGTCATTTGAACTCCACAAGCCGTTTCCTGCTATCACATGGCAAATGTCCATTTCCCACAATATAGACTAAATACCTAAAGCTTCCCTCTATAACTGTCCCCCATCCACCTGCGAGGTGTTTTGACTGCCGTGAGATCCCAGTCCAGGCGCAGAGCTGAAGAGTGCAGGTCGGCGAGCCTTGATGTGCTCCCTGCGGATCCGCGACCCATGAGGGTGCAGATCTTCCATCGTTTTCAAAGTCCTCCCGTGCTGTTCCAGGACACCCTCATCCTGGCCACAGACATGAAGGCTTTTCTAGCACTGTGGATTCTTGTGCCCATTCCTGAACCTGCATAAATGAAATTGTATAGTATAAGTTCTGTAAATCTGGCTTCTTTCATCCAACTTTTTGAGATTTACCTGTGTTCTTATGTATCAGTAGTTTGTTCCTTCAAAAAGATTGCTGAGAGCTGGGCGTGGTGGTGCATGCTTGTAATGCCAGCACTTGGGAGGCTGAGACAGGAGGATCGCAAGTTCATGGCCAGCCTCAGCAACTTAGTGAGACCCCAATTTCAAAATAAAAAATAAAATAGGGCTGGGGGTGTAGCCCAGAGGTAGGATGCCCCTGGGTTCCATCCCCGGTACCACAAAACACACATACACACAAAACATTGCATAGGTGTGCTGACATACTTCCTCACCCCTTGTCCCGTTGACTGACACTTGCGTGGTATCCAGAGTATGGCCCTGGTGACTCAGGTTGCATTGCTGTGTGGACGTCTCTCTTGTCCCTTGGGTCTCTGGAATGGAGTTGCTGTGTTGCCCAGCAAGTATGTCTAACTTTCTTTTTTTTTTTTTTTTGCGATACTGGGGATTGAACCCAGGGACATTCTACCTCTGAGCTACACCTCCAGCCCTATTTTTTATTCTTTATTTTGAAACAGGGTCTCACTAAGTTTCAGAGGGCCACACTAAGTAGCTGAGGCTGGCCACGAACCCAAATCCTCTGGTCTCAGCCTCCCAAGACTGGGATTACAAGCGTGCGCCACCACGCCCAGCTAAGTGTGTCTAACTTTCTAAGAAGCTGAAGGTTACGTACTGTCACTCTCCCACCAGCAACGCGGGGGTCCCAGGGGCTCCACACACTGACTGGCACTTAGAGCTGGCCGTGCTGCTGAGGACAGACATACTGTGCTGGGTTCTAACCGGCATTTCTTGGAGCCTGTGATGGTCCCTGTGTGCTTCCTGACCTTTGGTGAATCCTCCTGTGATGCACCTGACCAAGTCTTTGCTTATTTTCATTGCTCATTCACCATTTTCCTGTTGATTTGCAGGAGCTCCTAAGGCGCTCAGGCTGCCGGTAACCAAATCTAACTCAGAGGTTCCGTAAGAAGGGGGCACACTGGCCAGGGAAACGGAGAGCACGAGGCTCTAGGAGGCTGTGCGAGGGCTCAGTGGAGGCTGACTGGCCTCAGCCTCTGCCTCTCAGCTCTGCTGTCCTATCTGCTGGCTTCAGGCTCTCTAGACCCCACAGCTTCCTCCAGCCTCGTGTTCTGCCCCTGCGACCCTGCTGGACATTTCTGTGGTCCAGAAGCCAGGCTGGCCTTTGTGCTGATGGGCCAGGCCTGGGCCGAGTGTCAGGGAGCCAGGTTCCCTGGAGATCCAGGCCGCTCTTGGAGCAGAGGGCAGATACCTAGTGAGGCTGGCATGATGGATGGCGACCAGGAGTCTGTCCTGAAGCTCTGGCTCTCTGCAGGCCCTGGGGGTGACAGTGGCCAGGGCCACTGCTCTGATGTAGGGATGCTTTAAGCAAATATGGCGCTGCCCTGAGTCCTTTCTCAAGATGAGAATGAGTATAGATTAAATACAGGCTTAATGGATGGGTGTGAATTTCACGACTTAACATAATTCAATGTCATTTGTAAAGTAAGAGTCAGAATAAAGCTATCTTAACCATGTATAGGATTGTTTTTCTTTTCTTAATCTCTTTTAAAAGAAAAAGCATGATTGCCAATGGTCCTGCCCCAGCCTGTCCCCTGGGGCACCTGTCCTATCTGTCTGGTGGTCCCACCTGCTGGCTTGGGGTGACAGCAGTTCTTGGGGGAGGATGTACTGTCCCCATGTGACATGGTACCACGTGGCTGCTGCCAGTCCACATGAGTAGGACATGGGTGGAGGCCAGTCCCCAGGTGCCCTGGCAGAGCAGCCGTGGGGCCCGCTAGTTTCTGGTGGCACCTGTTGTCAGGGTGGCCACAGCAGCAGAGCTGTCCCCTTGAGTGATACTGTTCCCCAGGCAAGGCGGGCAAGCTCCTGCGGCAGCTGTGGGAGAGCAGGGCCTCTGGCTTCCTGGAGGGGCTTGTGTGTGTCTGTGGGAGAGTGGGGGCAGGGGTGCTGGGGATGGGGTGGTGCCTGCCTCCCGCGCCCCGTGGGAGCCGGCGGAGGCTAAGGATGTGATGGAGCAGATGTCACCATGGCATTGGCTTGGCTGCGAGCCGAGACAGTGCTGCCTGCCCCACCCTGTGTGGTCAGCCTTAGCGATGCCTGTCCTTGTCCGCCACTGCCCTTGTCCTGACCTTTGGCTGGCCTCTTTGGGGCAGGACTTTGGTGGGTCTCCCTGTGGCTGAGTAGGTTTGAGGGCCAGGGGCTGTGTCTGAGCGGTGCAAGGCGAGGAGTTATTTCTGGGGACGGTGTTGACATGGGGCCGTGAGCCTTCAAGCCCTCTCTTAACAGCTTCACCTGGATGTTTTTGTCCTGGACAAACTTAATACTGCTGTGTTCCCAGCCTGTGTGGTCTGCCCTTGCTGACGTGTGCCCTCCCTTGGTCAGGAGCCTACTTCGAAGCAGGAAACCATAGCAAGCCCTGGAGTCGGTTGGTACTCAGCCAGCTGACCCTGGCAGGAGGTTGAAGGCATGTGGCTGCTTCATCAGCTTGACTTGTCCAGCAGGGCGCACATCCCAGAAAGCCTGCAGTTAGCAGCTCAGGGCCCCTGCCGCTGCAGCTCAGCGATGTCCCGAGTGGGATCCCTGGACAGCAGTTGCGTCTTTTCCTGGACAGGAGGAGGAATGCACAGGGCCCATTTTCCTGCCTGACTCCGGGGGTCTGGGAGGCTGGGATGGGGAAGGCCTCACCTGGGGTGAGAAGGCTTTTCCAGGCCAGGGTCCCGAAAAAAAGGTTGCAAGTAGCACTTGGCCCACACAGCACTGTAGGGTGAGGTGAGCCAGAGCCCTGGGGTGCTGGTTTTTCCAGTCTTTATGGTGAGGGTCCTGCTATACCCCTCCAAGAAGCTGTAATTCAGGGGCACAGGCCCATTTGTGGAGACATGAATGCTACACTTGAAAACAAGCACACATGTCCAAACATGCACCTGCCAACGAGCACACGTACCTGTGCATGCATGCAGCGCACAAATGAATAAACAAACGTGTCCACCCACAAATGTTTTCAGCAATGACACAAGCATATGCACGCACATGTACTGAGGTGCGTACAACATACCCACATCAAAACATACATGTACGGGCTTACCTGGGCACATACGTATGCAAGCACACATGGGTATGAGTGTACACAGACATGCACACACAGTGAGCCCACATGCATGTCCACACTCACCCAGACTCATGGCAGTGTGTGGCACTCTACCCTGGCACCCTGGGCATCTGGATGCTTGCGCCCCCCCCCCCGGAGCTCCCATCCTGTCCCTCCCCAGAGCGGAGGCACTGCACCTTCCCTTTATAGTCTGTACCCCACATCCTGCCTATCCCACAGGCCTCCTGCCCCCCCAGGAGTGCTGGGTTCCCTCCTGATCAGCCTGTGGGACAGCCCCAGGACCCCTCCTCCAGAAAGCCTTCTCTGACCTCTGGACAGCGTTTTGGGGCCTGTCTCGGTTCCCTGGTGTTATCCAGTGTCCTCTAGTGTCTGTCCAGTGCCAGCGTCTCCTGTGAGGCAGGCAGAGGTGCCCCTGCAGTGGCCCAGCTCCTGCGGCCTACGCCGTGAAGTTCCCGTGCGTGTCCGAGAGCCGCCTGGGCGTGCTGGGCAGGGGTGGAGCCTGTCCCAGTTGACCAGAATGTCTCAGGCACAAATTTACATTTTGAAAAGAGGCCCTCGGAGCAATTAGTCTCCAAATAGAAATGGTTCCTTCTGGGCTAGAATATGTAATGACAGGTTTGGGAGGTGGCATCGCTGCTGATCTCTGCAGCTGCCAAGGCGGCGGCTCTGCGGGCGTGTGGGCAGCAGCGGGCGGGACAGCGTTGGCCTGAGGCTCTGCCCAGCGAGGACTCTCTGCTGACTGCCGTGGCAGTGGTGCTGGGCCAGTGAGTCGGGAGCCTGGAGGTGAGGCCCAGGAGCCTGCCACTTGCCTGCCCAGGGCGGGGGCCCCAGGGCGGGGGCAGAGACATGGCAGGCCTTCCCGTAGGACCTGGGAGTTAGGGAGGCCCAGGTGCAGCTTCGCTGGTGAGAGGCTGCACAGAAGTTCTGCAGAGAGGAGCCCTCAGCGGCCGTCACCAGCCCCAGAGCTGCTGTCCCTCCCCTGTCCTGGCAGTTTCAAGGCTCTTCTGCGTGCCTAGTGTCGGGGGGATGGACGAAGCCCCAAGAGTGTCCACTTCCTATCCACAGGACCTGTGAATGTGTCACCTTACATGACAAAGGGACTTTGCAGATGTGACTAAGTGAAGGCTCTTGGGTTGAGGAGATGGTCCAGATGGTCCAGGATTATCCAGATGGGCCCTGAGTGCCACCACAGCTGTCTCCCTGTGGGGAAGGCAGGGGCACCAGGTGACGCATTGGACGTGAGGGTATTGGACGTGAGGGTAGGAGCCGAGGTCGGGAGATGGTGATGGGAATATGCCGTGCTGCTGGTTCTGAGGGTGGAGGAAGGGGCCACAAGTCACCGTCAGCAGCCTCGACGAGCTGGGAAAGGTGGGAGTGGTTCTGCCCTAGAGCCTGAGGAGGGAGTGTGGCCCTGCTGTCCTTGTAAGGCTGTTGTGACCAATGCTGATGTCTCAGTGCTGTAGGCTGGACATCCGAGATCAAGGCTCTGGCACACCCGGTGTCCGCTGGGACCTGCTTCCTGGCTCATACCTTCCTCTTGCCGTGTCCTCACCTGGAAAGGGCAGGGAGCTCTCTGGGCCTCTTTTATAATCCTGTTGATGAGGGATCATCCTCATGACCTGTCACCTCCTGAAGGCCCCGTCTCCGTGCTGTCATACTGGGGTGGGGTTTCAACATCTAGGTTCAGGGGACACAAGCTCTCAGGCCACTTGCCTTAGCCCCTTGATTTTATCTCAGTGACACCCATATGGCCTCCACAACCCCAGAACTGGAAGGGAATTGATTCGTGCTGCTATAAGCCACTACACTGTGGTCACTGGAAGTAAGGACGCCAGGGGACGGGGCAGAGGCTCTCCCCTGGGAGTGTCTGCAGGCACAGGACTGAGGAATGTCATGGAAGCGCAGGTGGTGTGCTGTCCACCCACAGTGGAAGGCCATGCAGATGCAGAAAGAACCGTGCAGAACAGATTAGCATGGGCAGGTCCACCACCCCTGACCCACAGGAGCCTCCAGAGAAGGGGTGCGCCCTGAAGCTTCTCCTTGAGCCCCTGGAACATGCAGCCCCTTGTGTCACTGCTCAGGCTAACTTGGAGTTATGTGATGAAAGGTCAGCTTGGGAAGCCAGGGCAGGGTGGCCAGGGTGGCCAGTAGGGGCAGGGCAGGTGGTGGGAGGGACCCAGAGGTCTCTGGGCCAATGACGTGGGCCTCGGGCCATGCAGTGGCCCCCAGCATCTGCGTAGTGCTCTTTGCTATCTGTGTGCCGTAGGTATTTCACAGCATGTTTAGAAATGGCCAGGGCAGTTTGAATAAGGACTGATCCAGGGCATGAGCCAGAAGTGGGAGCACTTTCTGCCCAGGGTCAGGGCCAGACAGTCCCAACGTTGCCACAGTTGTGGGAGGAGGAATGTGTCTGCTCCAGCAGGCCAGCCACTGCATCAGTTGTCCCCAGACCAGTGGGTCCCACAAGGTGAGCTGTAGTCAAGGCCCCATCATGCCGCAGGCATGCGTCACGCTGGTTTCTGTGCCCTGGGAGTGACAGACGAGTGTCTCAGGTTGGGTGGGCCTGGTGGCCTCCCTAGCCACATCCCTCCAATGCCCCATGGTCAGAGTTGGGAGGTGATTTCCCCTCTGGTCTCTTCTCCTCTGCCCGAGGCTGCCTCTGGGTGCTGGGGCTCCTGGAGAACCATGGGGTTCTCTCTTCTGAGATGGGGGTTGTCCCCAAGCTGTGGAAACTGAGGCAGCATCAAAGAGGACCCATGGGCACTGGACCAGTATGAAGTGCACAGAACCGAAGTGGGCCATGCTCCTGTAGATGGGGAGGGGCTTCCATGTGAGGGAGAACACAGGACTGATGTACAAGTTTGTGAAGACTGGGACAGTGGCCAGGGCTGACAGGTAGGACTGTGAGGGCCTGTCCACAGGTCGCAGGGAGGAGGCTGTGGCAGGACACAGGCTATCGAAAGGGGTGCTGGAACTGCTTTGCTCTGACTATCTGACCCTCTCCAGGAGCTCTTCACCTCTGAGCCTGTCAGGCGGAGGTTGCTGAGTGCCTCCGTCTCTTACCAGTGGTGTCCAACTCTGGAACCTTCCTGTCCAGGCCGAAGAGGCTTGGGGGTTGGAGGGAGATGGCCATGCCCCCAATACCCAACGAGAGGTGTTTTCGTCAACTTTTGCATTGATATGACCAAAATACCTGACAGGCATAACTTAGAGGAAGAATGGTTTATTTGGCTCATACTTTTAGAGGTTCAGTTCATGGTTGGCTGGCTCTAAGGCAGAAACCATGGGGGCAAGTCTTGTGGCAGAGAAAAGCCGCTCTCCGTCATGGCAGCCAGAAACAGAGAGAGATGAGAGAGAGAGAGAGAGAGAGAGAGAGAGAGAGAGAGAGAGAGAGAGAGAGGAAGTGGCTATCAAAAGATATAGCCCTCAAAGCCACACCTCCAGTGACCCACTACTTCCTCCAGCCATGCCCCACCTCTGAACCTAACTACATTGCCTAACACATGAGGTTTGGGGGGACATTCCAATTCTAAACCAGAACATTCTGCCCTGGCCCCCAAAAGTTTATGCCCATCTCACAATGCAAAAGCATTCAATCTGTCTCCCAGAGTCTTCATAGTTTTAACAGTTCCAGCATTGCTCAAAAGCCCAAGTCCAAAGTCTCTTCTGAGACTCAAGGCAAGCTCTTAGCTGTGAACCTCTTTAAAAATAAAAAAAAGCAAGTCACACGTTTCCAACATACAATGGCACAGAGTACACATTCCCATTCCAAAGGGGAGGAATGGGTCAGAGAAAGAAGAATGGAACTAAAGCAAGACCAAAACCCAGCAGGGAAAACACTGAGTTCTGTCACTCCATGTCCAGCATCTGGTGTACATGGTGGTGAGGTGTTAGCTCCGAAGGGCTTGGGCATCCCCACCCGTATGACTTTGCTGGTTGAAGCCCATGTAGCCTCTCTCTTGAGCTGACAAGTCTTCTTGTTGCCTGTAGCTTTCCTCGGTAGACGTTCCAGATTCCTGGCATCTCTTAATTCTGGGGGTATCCATTGTAGTTTGGGCTTTATTACCATAGCTTCTCATGGCCCTCTCAGGGGCTTCTTGAGGGATTTTGACCCTGCTACAAATCATCTGTCCTCCCATGCTTTCCCTTGAAATCTGAGTGGGAGCATCCATGACCCCTTAACTCCAGCATCATGTATTCCAACAGGAACCAGCACCACATAGATGATGCCAAGGTCCATCTGAAGCTCACACAGAAGCCAAACTCCTGTTGATTATGGCTGCAGTGGCCTCTGTATGCCTGGATGGCTGAGCATGGTAAAATGAATCCTGGAGAAACAACCTCTTAGGTGGCCCCATGCAAGCCGAGTAACCCCAAGGCCTCTTCTTCAAGTGACCTCTTTCAATCAGCTTCCCAAAGTTATGCTGTCCTTGAGCCTGGGATGGGTGGGGTCTTGTCGATTCCTATGATGCCCCAAAAGCATCTTTCTTATGATCTCTGTGCAAAGCACTTCTCTTTTGTGGCTGTAATCTCTTCAGTATTAACACCTTCCTTGGCCTCAGTTTCACACACACTTTTCTGGCCAAATTGATTTAAAAATCTTTCTCCTCTGCTTTCTGCTCCCTTTAATTATAGTAAACCAGGATAAAAGCTGGCAGCCATACCCATGTGACTGCCTGAATGCTCTGCTACCTTGGATATTTTCTCCAACAAATTAATTATTCCCTCACCTTTAAATTTTATTTGGTCTCACGACAAGGGAAAAAAAGTATTCAGGCTTTTTCCAGAATGTAATATGTCTGCATTTCTCTATGTATTCTTCCTTACTCTCTGACACCTCATGACCAGTCTCTACTGTACACATTCCTTTCAGCATTCTGGCCTTTCCAAATTACTCTCACAAATCAATTCCAAAGTTTTCTGAACAACATGGTCAGATTATTCACATCATGACCTCACTCCTAGTACCACTTTCTGTTTTAGTCGGCTTTTACATCACTATGACCAAAATACTTGATAAGCACAAGTTAGAGGAAGAAAGATTTATTTAGCTCCCAGTCTTAGAGGGTCAGTCCATGGTTGGCTGGCTCCAAGGCAGAAACCACAGCAGCAGGGTAAGTGGTGGAGAAAAGCCACCCTCAGTCATGGCAGCCAGAAGCAGGGGTGGGGGAAAGCGGCCAGGGTTAAATATAGTCCTCAAGGCCATGCCCTCAGTGACACACCTCCTCCAGCCATGCCCCACCTCTAAAACCATTGCCCAACACATGAGGTTTTGGGGGACATTCCAATTCCAAACTATAACAAGATGCCTCCCAAAGCAATGACTCCTCTTTGGGCCAGTGTGGAGTGAATGATTTTAACTGGAGTTACTATTTTCTCACCACTTGTCATTGTCATCAATAGGACAATTTTTTTTTTCATAATGGAATGGCCTCTCCTCACCCTTGCATCTGTGTGTGTGTGGGGCTGAGATTCTAGTGTGGTAGAATAGACTTCTGCTGTTCATCTCCTGGGTGCTGCAGCATTCATGGCCCTGGGCTCCGTGGCAGGCCCTCAGGTGTGCGGCTGCGTGCCCCTGGCCTGCTGAGGAGGGCAGCAGAGATATTGTATCCAGACGCAGTGAATGGCTCCTTTCAGGGAACTGCTTGGACATCGGTGTGTACACTGCATGGATAGAGGCCAGTGCCCAGGGTCCAAGGAGCCAGGGGACCAGCCCTGAGCCCTCAGTCCTTCCCCTGATGGGTTGGGAGGGGTGATGGAGAAAGGTGGGACTCTGTCTCTCCAGGTGCTGGGCCTGTGAGTGCTGGGTGGCTGGGAACAGGATGGAGATGGGGCTGCCCTTGCCGTCCTTGGCGAATAGCCCTGGGCACCAGCTGTTATGACTGTGATTTCACTCCAGGGAAGGGGAGGCTGTGGGACGTGCTGTGTGCTGTTGACAGTTTGGGGAAAGGCGCTGTGCCTGCCCATGTGGAAGTGCTAATGTGTGTGAAAATCAGCCCTGAGTTCACGCCTGTCTGGTTGTGGCACCCTCACTGCACCAGCAGACATGGGCACCGCATCGACGGCCCAGGCTCCCTGCCCACCACCACTGCTTGGTGGGTGACTCCAGGCAGCTGTGGATAGGAAGTGGCAGGCCCAGGATATATCCTGGTGCTGAAGGTGCTGGGCATTGCCTCCCATGGGTGTCCCGGGGGACTGCACAGCTAGGTCTCCCCTGGGGCATTGTCAGGGCAGGTCCAGGTTACACCCCCTTTCCTCCTCGCCCTGAGCCCCACCCCATGCTGAAGCTGTCTCCATCGCTGCTCCTAAACCCATGCATTCCCATATCCACACGTGTCCACACGCCTGGACTGTGAGCCCCCAGGGCAGGTCCCTCATCTGACGTAGGGGCCAGATGAACTCGGGGCCTCCAGACCTGCCCCTGGTGGTCCCAGGGGAGCCAAGCACCTGGGGTGGTGGGAGGGGCCAGGCTTTGAACAGCAGGATCCCTCTGGGACCCCTCAGCTATGGGAGGACCCCAAGTTCTGGCCACTGTGGGGTGACTACCTTCCAGTCTCAGGTGGCCTCCCTGGGGCTGGCAGGGAGGCCTCGCCCTGGGAGCTGAGTGCAGCCAGCCTGGAGATGCTGTATTGATCTGGCTGCTGCCCTAATCATTAATTTACAGCAGTTTCTGGTGCCGCCCTGGATGTCAGTAGGCACGCTGGAGCCCAGGGCCAGGTTTGCTCAGGCCGAAGGGCCCTGGGGGCCGGTGCAGTCTGGGAGGCTGGGCCAAGTGTCATTTATGAGCTGAAGCTTCTATTGTCAATGAAGGTGGGGGATGGTGAGGCTGCTGCGCCCACAGGGTACAGTCTGGCGGCAGGTGCCAGGCCCTGGGCTCTGGGCATTGTCCTGGGCATGAGAAACCAGGATGGGTCTGCATCCTTGGGGCCTTAGCCCTGTCTTGGCTGCATCCTGTTTAGCTGGGATGTGGAAGACAGGGAGAGACCATTGTCCTAGAGCCCCAAGGTTAGGGATAAGGACAAGCAGCAGGAACAGGGGCGGGTGGGAGGTGCTCCGGGGTTGCGGGGAACCCGACCTCCCTTCCCAGAAAGGGCTGATGGTGAGCAGTTGCGACAAGCTTCCTTCTGCTGTGACTGTCAAACAGCCGAAGAAACTTTGGCTTCGCCTTTGGCCAGGAAAGGGAGGGTCTCGGGGGAGTGTCCCAGCTGGGGTGATGGCTGCCAGGCCTGGGGAAGCAGGTTATGCTCCAGGAACAAGACAGAACCAGCTGTGGCCTGATGGGCTGGTGTCACCCAACGATAGAGCCCCCAGTAGCCCAGAAGGCAGGCTGGGGATGCCAGGGCTCAGGGCGGTGCTGGCCACAGGGTCTGCCCTCCTGTCCTGCCTGTGGACAGGGTGGCGGAGGACCGGGCGGTGGCCGACTGGGTCCTTCAAGACTTGTGGGCAGTGCATGAAACACGTGGCCATCACCAGGCATGCCCTCCAGGTTCAGAGTCTGTGCTTTTGACTGAAGAGTACAGTGCCAGAGCCATCTACCCCCCTACTCCCAGCACGAGAACTTCCTGCCCCGGGCCGAGACGTCCTCGGGGTCAAGGAAAGGGGTGTGGGGTGGTAGAGAATGCCCTCTTTTCTCTTCTGCTTCTAGGGCCCCATGTTTCTTTACCAAGAGCCTGTGCTGGACTCTTCTGCTCAATTTTCTCGGCTGTGAAATGGGGGCGTTCTTGTTCCTTGGGGGGCTCTGAGTGCTGCCCCTGGTCCTGCCCGTGTTGTTCATGTCTGTGGAGGCCGGTTGCAAGAAGGCGCGTCCTCAGCCAGTGCCTCCAGATCCCAAGCCCTGTGCCCTGGGCAGCCCTGACCATGGCCTGCTCCTCCTCCAGGGGCTGCAGGAGCCCTGCCAAGCGCAGGGCCTTACAAAGTTGGCCTGGGTGATGTTTCTTCATCAGGGGGCTTTCTGGGTCAGAGGATATGAGCAAAATTGAATCCATTTCTGCATGAATTTTAGCAAAACGTAACATTCACTTTGCTATTTCCAGAAAGTTCCCACTCCTGGTATGGAACTCTCCTGTGGGTGAAGGGGCTGGTTGTCCCCGAGGTCCAGGCCTCTCGTGGGTGACTGGGTGAGGCGGGCCATCATGGGAAAGCCCCCAGAACAGGCTCCCCGTGGCCATGGGCAGCTCCTCTTCCCCCTGGCTTCTGCAGAAGCTAGCTAGGACTCACTACTGAGGCCTCCAACAGGGTCAGGACAGGACAGGACCCTCCGAAGGCAGAGAAATGGGGTGTGGGCGTGGGCCACCCCTGCAGGTCTGCGGGGGAGGCCTTTGCAACACAAGCAGTGATTGTGTCGCTGATAACAATAGCGGTGACTCATCATCCCTGTGCCAGGTCTATTTTTACTCTCCCAGGGGCCATCTTCTCCCTGCCTTCCTCATTGTGGGTATGTTTTTGTCTGTTTTAAGAAAAGCCCTGGCTTACGAAAGGACTGTTTTAACCCGAAATCTCACCGGGACTTACAGCATTCCTAAAGGTTTGTTGTTGGGAAGGGCTTGTTCCCCACCTGCTCTGGGCTGGGTGCTGAACGGAGCACCAAAGCCAAGGTGGGTCCCTGTGCGTTGGGAAGGAAGGTCTGTCTGGGCACACACAAAGGCCGGATCATCGTTTTATTTTAGGGGAAGGAACTTTCAAGTATTACCCACTCTTGCTTTGGACTTTGTGGTAACTACACAAGTGAATGTTGACTTTCTCTCGCCTTGTCTCCCACCGGCCCGTGCCCTTGACATTGACCCCTCCGCCCTCTCCTCCTACCTTTCACCCACCATGGCAGGACCATGCACAAGCCGAATGTGCCTGGGCCCCCGTTTCAAACTCTGCCCGTCCACAGCAAGTCATCAGAAGCCAGGCGATTAGCAGGAGCCCGCTGGAGCTAGACCCCTGCAGCACTGACCACTCTTTGGAAAAGAGCTCCTGAACACTGCCCCGCTCTGAGCGAAGCCTCCGGATGGGATGAGACACTCTGAGAGCACAGTTAAATGCCACAGTGAGGACAGGTGTCCAGAAGTTCCTCTGGTCTGCAGGACTTGGACCGCTGAGAGATGTGTCTGTGACTGTTGGGCTCAGCTCAGTGGCCGTGACCCTGGCCAGCCACCCTCAGATGGGAGCTGGTGTGGCTCCCCAGGTGCCTTGCCCCCCAGAAAACAGTAGGAGCTGCGTCTGTGGGGAGACGACCTATTCTCATGGCAACGACTCTGCTTCCAGTCACCAGCTCTGCAAAGTGAAAGCCTTCCTTGAAGAATAAATATTTTAAACCCTTGACTTTAAAATATTTATCTGCACCAGGCAGAGCCTGCGCCTGAGCCCCTTTGCGTATTCCACCCTGGAGGGGGTCCCGGGCGGGCTGTGCCGCCTCTGCGCATGGCAGACAGTGATTCCTATGTGAAGCCTGGTTTGATTCCTGGGAAGGAGACGTGTGAACGCTGGGTAGGATGCTTGGGAGTTGACCTAGCTTCCTCTTTTACCTTCATTATAATTCAGAGGTGTCCAACGTGGAGGGGACACACCGCGGTGTTACACAGCAAATCGTCCCTGGAGAGCGCGCACGCGCTGAGCCCTCGCCCAGGTACGCGGCCTCAGGCCCTCACGTCTGACCAGATATCAGAAACACCTCTGCAACAACTTTGTAAAAGACAGCACCCCGCCTCCTTTTCTGCCTACCCCCCACTTGTTTGCCTGGTCGGTGACTCCCCCTATACCCGGTGCGTGCTCTGGGGCCTCTCCCTGGTCTCCTAAATGGGGCAGAGACTGAGAAGGGGCCATAGGGCCCCAGGCTCGTCTCCTGGGAGCAGCTGGGTCTGAGCGGGACCCCTGGCTGCTCTGTGAAGAGGAGGAGGGGCCTGGTCCCCAGCAGCGGGTGGGCATGGGGACAGGACTCTGAGTACCCTTGGAGGTGGGGCTGCTGGGTTTGCCAGGAAATCGACTGGACGGGGCTGGGCCTGGTCAGAGCTTGGAAAGAGGAAGCTGTTGGAAATGGGCCGGTTTGGGCAAAGTCGGGGATGTGCGTTGATTTTCTCACAGCAGGGCCATCTCTGTGGCCTTCAGGCAGACGCTGGCCTGAGGGTGGGCTAACTTAGAGACAAGCCCAGGGACCTTGTCCTGGCAGGATCTTCTCCATGCACGGGTGAGGATCCTCAACATCAGGGCCCCCCATGGGAAGCCGCGCCCCTCAGTTCCCTGATTTGGGAGGTTTATGTACTTGTTGGGTCGCAGCGACTGCCTGGTGCCACCTGGCACCTGCCCCTCCTCCCAAGTTTGTACCTGCCTAGCTGTGGCCAGTGCCGGGCTCACGCCTGCCCCTGTCCTTCACCGCACCAAGAGATCTGGCAAGGTGAGGTCCTCGGGTCCCCTTGGCAGATGAGGGGACCAGGGCTCAAGGAGTGCGCAGGTGGGCAGCAGTCCCGGAGCAGCCTGGGAGGGATGTGCCTTCTGCATGCGGAGTAGAACTTCAGCCTGTCCCTGTCCAGTGTAGAACGTTTCCTTCTGTCTCTGGACCAGCCCCTGCCCAGCACAGCCTGCTCGATGGTCGCCAGGTGCCAGGCGGGAGGCCCAACACCCTTTACCTCCCCCACACCCTCCTCCCATCCTTCTCTGCAGCTCCCCCTCCAGACTCTTCCATCCTGTCCTCCAGCCCCAGGGATGGCCCAGTCACCCCTCCCAGCCCTTCCGGGCACAGTGACCCCTCAGAAACCTCAGCCCGTGAGTCGGGTCCTGCTGGAAGGCACCCATATGTTCCAGGGTGATGTCGTACCCCTTATGGTGCAAACCCAGGCTTCAGGGTGTGACGCTTCGGCCCCCACCTACCTCTGACCACACTCCACCCCTCGCTCCCCATCCTCTGAGTGGTCCCCTTTCTCAGCCACGCCTGGCTCCTGCATCCCTTCTCCCCGTCCGTGCCTGGCAGAGCCCCCTCATCCTTTAGGTCTCTGCATAGATGCCGTTCCCTCCAGGAAGTCCCCCCTGACTCCATGTTTGGTCAGGCCTTGGTCCTTACACTGCTCACCCAGCTTCGCGTGAACACCACCCCATCCTCTGTTGCGCTCACCCTGGAGCCCCGGCCCCTCCATGACCTTCGCCCTGAGGTGGCTCTGACCTGTGCGGCTGCTGGAGACCATGTCCCCAGGATCCTCCCGGGCCACGCACCGTCCCTCCTGGCCCTGCGAGAGGAGGTCCTGCCTGGCCCGGGCTCTGGTAGCTCTTCCCTTCCCCCGACTTGTGCAGACTTGAGGTTCAGACCTGGGGGTGCGTCAGAAACTCCAGCAGTATGGATGGCAGTGAGCGCCACAGATGTCAGCTGTCTGGATGGCGGCGCTTTTGCAGGGCGATTTTTACTACTTCAGTCCAATTACAGTCTTGCGCTCCGCAAAGCCCTTCATAAGATGACTATTTTGACAAATCCTGCCAGTGGATTTCCTTCTCTTTATTGCCTCCTTTGAGTGCTGGAACAAAGCTACCATCTGTTTTAGGAGCAGAAATGGGGCTGAGGGCCTCTTGAGGCTGGGCAGGGCAGGTGGTTATGGGAGGTCTTGGCCCTGGGCCAGAGCTGCAGGGACACCATGCTGGGCTGTTAATTGCAGACCCTGGTGAAGGGACCCAGAGCCCAGGAGGTGTCAGGTTCTGCTCCTCCTGGCCTGGCCTGGGTTGTGAGGCTGTGGGGCCGGTGCCTGGAGGGGTGTGTGAGCCCCTGTGCTCCACGGCAAGGCCAGGCGGTCCTGCCCCGGCCAGTGGTCAGGTGGAGCCACAGGTCTGTGGTCCCCCGTGGGGTCCCCTGGTACCCAGAGGACTGAGGTTCGCCTGGCAGGGGCAGCTGGTGATTCTGAGCAGGGATCAGGTGCAAACCTGTGGATGCGGCCAGCACCCTCTGGGACAGTTCTTGCTGGTGGTCCTCATGCATCGGTGCCCTGGCCAAGGACTTTGCTCCGCTGGTCTCAAGGTGTCCAACAGCTACACCTGGGGTCCCTGTCTCTACTCCCCCACCCCCGCATTTTCCCTGAACAGCTTCTCTGTGGCCATCCAGGGGCCACTATCTGGGACCCCCCATCCATGGTTAGTCTTAGGAAGTGGAGACATTGGCGTTCGAAGCCACAGGTGCCAAGCGGCTTGGGATGCACGGTGAGACCGCACCTCACCATCTTCACGGGAAGCTGAGGGCTGGTGGGAGACCACAGGCCAGCCGGCGTCCATGCCCGCAGCACGCGCTCCCCCCGGGGCGGGCTGGTTCTGTGCCCTGTGGGTCCTGTCAGTCTCCTTCCAGGGATTCCTCATTCCTAAAACCCTCGGCGGTGGCAGCGGCTGTGCAGGCGTCTGCGATGGAGCGAGATAGCTGACGGGAGAGGCCCTCATGCCTTTGACCTGTTGCTCAATGTATGTGATGTCCCACCCTTTTTCCCTCCAGGAAACTAAAGTCGGAAACTTGTACTTACTCTCTGGAAGTGGTGATTGTCTTGGCCGAGTTCCCGCATGTGTTCTCAGCCCAGCGGGTTGACGCTGGGCTCTGCGCTCTGCGCGCTGCTGACTGCCAGGGCCAGCTGCCCATGGGCAGGACGCCTAGCCCGTCTCCTGGGCAGTGCTGGGCTGGCCCCAGGCACCCGACAGGGCTGTGGGCTGGGGCGGTGGCCCAGCGACTCCACATGCCATGCTGGAGGGATGGGCATCTCGCTTTGTCCTCAGCTCTGTTGGGAGGGGCCGGGGCTGCCTGAGCACAGGCTCCTGAGCATGCTGGGGTTCTTGTGCCTCTGTAGGAGCCTGGGGGCATCTGGGCAGCAGCATCTTGCCTGGGTGCAGACCGGGAGGACAGAAGAACCCTGGCCTAGAACTTTCCAGTAGAGCCCACCTCTCCTAGCTGTATAGCAGTCAGTTCAGCCCTGCGCCCCTCCCTGGAACCCCACCTTCCACTGCGATGCAGACCCGGAAGTCAGTTCTGAGCTGGCCACTCCGGGGATACTGCACTCCTCCCAGGGACCTTCCGGCCCTGCGGTACTTTCTGAACATGGGACTGTGTGCTGGCATCACCTTGGCCACCAGTTAATTCTAGTTCAGGTCACCAAGGACAAGAGAAACAGTTCAGTTTGGAAAGACCCTGGCAAAGGCTGGCAGCAGCCAGCACCTTCTGGTGTCCAGCTCTGTGCAGGGCGATGTCCCCCGAGGACTGCCGTTCCTGCGTGCTGGCCTCATGCTGGGGCGAGGTGGCTGGAGGGCAAAGTGCTCAGGGTCTCCCTGCTGGATGGCACCTCACTTGCCACGTCCCAGCCACTCTCTGGCTTCCCTCCTCCTCCTAGTTTTGTCCCCATCACAGACACGGGCTTGGGGGATTGGCCTTCCTTTCATATCTGACGGAACCCGGGAATTATGCCAAACAGCAGTGGGTGCGCTCCTGCTGCAGGAGGGCCAGGGCTGGGGTGCCCTGGGCTGCCAAGGGGTGCTCAGGGTGCCCTGGAGTGCTCTGGCTATCTGGGTGCCTGCTCGTCGGTGGCATAACCTCTGGGTGTGTTCCAGTTTCCTGAGGAAGGAGGCTGGGTTGGAAGGGACAAGGTGCTTTGCATGGGTCAGGGTTCCACGGGGAGCTCAGATCACATGGGGAGACGCTACAGTGTCTGGAAGCGGCGTGGAGTGGGTAGCCTGGGGTCAGGGCAGCCTGGCCTGGAGCTTGGGCACGATGACCACAGTTCTGGTCTGTGGAATGTGGGCCCTTTCCCTGTGGGCCTCCCCCACCAGGTCACCACACCAGATGCCCAGCAGCCTCCTCCACCCCTCCTGTCACCCCTTGGTCAACCCAGTCTGGTCCCCAGCCCTGCAGAGTCCTGTTTAGACAGCAGGGGGAGGGGACATCCACTTGTCCTTGAACTCCCCAGGGAATGAGTGGACATGAGGATGACACGTAAGGGGAAAAGTAGTTAAACTATTGTGCACCCAGGGGCATCCCCAATCCTGCTCCACAGCAGGTGTCTGTACAGTGAGGGTCAAAGCCACATGCAGGCCCTCTCTGGACGTGGGACACTGTGGGTGCAGACCTGGGGCACATGGGGCCAGCTGGAGGGCCCATCCAGATGCCAGCAGGGGTTGGGCAGAGAGCAGGGCACCTGAGCCCCATGGAGAGGGGCCCTGCCTGGCACAGTGTTGAACCCTGTAGACACTGTGGGAAAGCCTCAGGCTCAGGACGGCAAGAGGCCTGGAGCCTTTGAAATCACTCACACGGGAGGGATAGTGCTTCTGGCCCCTCACCGCATGGCTGTGATCCACGGAGGAGGACTGACTGTCCTGTGGGGTGAGGTGTGTGGTGGGGGCTCTGGCGGGCTGCAGGGTGAAGGGGCCCAGGAACGGCTGGAGGGCGGCTGTGCATGGCAGGGGCCTTTCTGCCACCTCACCTGGTTCCTCTGTTTCATTCTGCAGTGAACTTCGACCACTTCCAGATCCTGCGGGCCATTGGGAAGGGCAGCTTCGGCAAGGTAAGGCGGGGCCACCAGGCGGCCGGCAGAGGGCAGGGGGCGTGCGGGACCATGGGGCTGCACATCCGGCCCGGTCTCCTGCCTGCTCGCTTTCTCCTCTGGAGAAGCCAGCCCCACGTAGACAGTGGGCTCAGGTGTGTCAGGGAGGTAGTGGGATGCCGGGGCGTTGGGTGGGTGGTCCGCCCATACCACTGTGGCCGTCCAGCTCAGACCGCTGGGCCTCGCAGCCCGGCCCCTGCAGAGTCTGTCTCTAGGTGAGAGGGTGGAGCCTGTGCCCACACTGGTCCCCACAGCCATGTTCCTGCTGACATGTTTTCTCAGTGGGGGCACATCAGGTCTGAAGGGGCCACATGGTGTGGTCAGTACCCTAGTGTTCAGGAGCCCCTGTGACACTCAGAGGCTGCTGTGGACCAGTTGACCAGTCTCTGGGCACGCAGGTGGCAGGACCGAAGCCCCTATCCTCAAAGCAGGTGGCCCCCGGAGCTGGAGCCGGGCCATCTCCCACTTTCTACTCCTCTCTTTGACAGATCTAACTTCCTGATTGCTGCCTTGTGATATCCAGAGTTTGGGGGTAATTATAACTTAAAGAGGCTTAATGAGTGCTCTGAAAAGGTTGGAATTAGCCTTCGGTGGCGATGGCTGCGTGTGCATGAATCACTTCTGAGTGGACATCTTTCAGCTGTCCAGGGGGGCTGGGCAGACACTCTGGGCCTCCCTCCCCTCTCCCGTCTGCACAGCTGTCTGGACACTGTGTCTATTTAAGTTCCATAAGCCTTTTTAAAGGGATTGCTATGTGACTGGAGCAAACACTCAGGGTATTTGAATGCGATTAATTGCCTGCATTTCATTGTATCATGAACGATCACTGTGCTGGGTCACCCGAGGCCCGGGATAATTATAAGTCAGAGCAGATGAGCCCCTTTGCACACATTCATTGCAACGCACCAAGGAGAGACACTTTTAACATCTCTGGATGTCAGCAGGGGCTGACGGGCCTGCGTGCTATTGACCTTGGAGAAGACAGTTGACCTTGGGGTGAGGCCCTAATGTCTATGAGGCCAGTTGGGATACCTCTGTGCTCCTCTTCTCCCAGCAGAGTGCAGCTCCGTCCCCAGGCCACAGAGGGTGTGGGGAAGCATGAGGGGCAGGCAGGTGATGTTTGGGGAATGCCCTCCACTCCTAGCAGCACAGGACAGCAGCCGTGAGCAGGCTCAGGAGGGGTGGCTGAGATGGGAAGACCCTGGGGTCACCAAACATTCAGAAATCATTCAGAAATTGAGGGGTGCTGAGCCACCCAGGGAGGACCAGGCTGGGGCAATCGGAGGCCAAAGACCATCTGGGGTGGGCAAGGCCAGTGGGCAGTTGCAGCTGCTATTCCCTGTGACCCTGCCTCCCCCTCCTGCCCCGGGTGGCTCTCTCTACTCTCAGGATGCCCCTCACCTCTGCTGGCCCTGCACCTCTGCCTGGGAACTGTCCATGCTCTGCAGTCGCACCGCCAGGCAGCCCTCTCCTCTACCAGCGTCTGCAGAAGCCCTGGCTGGGTTCTAGTTCCTCTGATCAGTTCTCAGTTCTGAAAAGCCGGCTGGCCTGGAAATAGCCCACTGCAGGTCACCGTCCTGTAGTAAGCAGAAGGAGATGAGAGACAGCCACTGGGTTTCACTTCAGATGCAAGTTAGGGTACCATGGGGGGGGGGCTCCTTCCCACTCCTGAATTAGCTGCCTAATTAGGCCTCCAGGGGTCTCGTGGCTGCACCTGCCAGGTAGAGTCTGGGGGTGTGAGTAGGGTGAAGCCTGTCACAGGCTGGCTCTGGTCTTTCCCTCTGCTTTCTGTGGCCAGGACGGTGACCCCATGGATGGAAGGAATGGGGACTTGGAAAGCAGCCCCATGGCCTCTGGTGGGTGGCAATGCATTTGTTCATAATGGCCGAGGCTCCTGGGCTCTGCATCCCTGCAGGAGAAGTGTATGCACAGGCCTCACCGCACCTGGTACCCCTCCATAAGACTGGGCTATGGCACTGTGAGCACGTGGGGCAGCCCACCAAAGCCCGGCCCCATGTGGGGCTGGCAACAGCCATTGGTGCATCGGAGGAGACCGGAATACTCCCAGTCACAGACCTTTAACATGGGGCTCCTCCACCCTCTGGGGCCGTAGCTGCTGGAGAGGGAGGGTCCCCATTTGTTGCATCTGATCCTTGGCTTTTGTTTTTCCGTTTTTAAAAAGTTGTAGTCAAGCTGGAAGTGGTGGCGCACGCCTGTAATCCCAGTACTTGGGAGGCTGAGACAGGAGAATTGGAGGTTCGAGGACAGCCTCAGCAAGTAGTGAGACTCTCATCAATCTAGCAAGACCGTTTCCAAATAAAAAATAAAATCAGGCTGGGTGTGTAGCTCGAAGATAGAATGCCTCTGGGTTCAATCCCTATACCACACACAAAAAAAATTTTTTTAAGTTGTAGTCAATTACACATCACACAACATCTGCCCTCTCGGCCGTTTCCAGTGGCACAGAGCACAGTCACATTGCTGAGCGACACGTCTCTGGAACTTTTTCATCTTGCAAAACCGGAGCTCTGTCCCCATTAAATAATAACCCTTCCTGGCAGCCAGCGTTCTACTTTCCGTCTCTATGATTTTACCTCCTCTGAGTAGCTCATTGTCTTAGTCCATTCAGGCTGTGATAACAAAAATACCACAGCCCAGGCTGTCTGAGCAACACATTTATTTCTCACAGTTCTGGAGCCTGAAAGTCTGTTATGGTTTGGGTTTAGAAAGGCCCCTAAAGGCTAATGTGTTGGAAGCCTGGTCTCCCGCCAGGCATGGTAGCACACGTCTGTCATCCCAGACAGAAGGATCACAGGTTCAAGACCAGCTTCACCAACTTACAGAAGCCGTCAGCAACCTAGCGAGACCCTGTTTCAAAATAAAAAATAAAATAGGGCTGGGGGAGTAGCTTGGAGGTAGACTGCTCCTGGGTTCAATCCCCAGCACCAAAAAAAAAAAAAAAAAAAAAACAGAGAGAGAAAGAAAGCAAACATGGTGCCCAGTGCAGGAAGTTTCGAAGGTGGAGTGTACCTGGGGAGAAGGTCAGTGGGGGCCTGGCCTTGAGCATCGTATCTGTCCCTGGCCCCCTTCCCTCCTCCTCTCTGCTTCTGGACACCGTGATGAGAGAGCAGCATTCCTCTGCCATTCCTTAACGTCATGGTTTCTGCCTTGGAGCCAGCCAACTATGGACTGAACCTCCAAAGCTGTGAGCCAGGATAAACCCCACCCCCTCTAAGTTGTGGTTGTCAGGTATTTTGGTCACAGTGATGAGAAGAGCTGACAAGAAGTTCACGATCACGGCAGATTCAATGTCTGGTGGAGGCTGCTTTCTGGAATAGACAGTGTCTTCTTGCTGTGCCCTCACGTGGTGGAAAGAGGGCAAAAGATATCTCCCTGTGAGGTCCCTTGTAAGGGCAAAAGTCCCACTCACGATGACTGCGCCCTCTTGACCTAATACCATCACATAGCGGGTTAGAATTCCAACATGGGCATTTGCGGGGGACACAGACATTCAATCTGCTACACTCACTTAGGTGGAGTCATGCAATATTTGTCCTTTGTGCCTGGTTTGTTTCACGTAGCCAACTGTTCTCAAAGTTCATCCATGCTGTAGCATGTGTCAGAATTTCCTTCCTTTTTAAGGCGGCACAATATACCATTACTCGTCTATAGCACATTTTGTGTGTCCGTCCATTGATGGACAGCTGGGTTGCTTCCACGTCTTAGCTATTGTGAAGAATGCTGCTGTTAACATGGGTGTACAGAGATCTCTTGGAGGCCCTGTTTTCAACACTTTCACCTCAAAGTGGAATTGCCGGCTCACAGGGTAATTCTGTGTCTGACTCTTTGAGGAACCACTGTTCTGCTCTCCACAGCAGCTGCGCCATTTTAGATTCCCACCAGCAGCGCACAGGGTTCCAGTTTTCCCACGCCCTCGCCAACAGTTGTTGTGTTGTGGGTTTTGGTACTAGCCTTCCCATGGGGTGAGGGACCGTCTCGTTGTGGTTTTGAATTGTGTTTCCCCGGGGGTTACAAAGACTGGTGCTTAAATCCCACGGACAAGAGTCTCATCCTTGAGGAGGAACTGCGAGTGCAGGGTCCCTGTGACTGGGACCCCGAGCCCCAGCTGAGGAGGGGGCTGGGCCCCCTCACCTCCTGTTGGGGTGTGGAAGCTGATTCTGTTGCCGTTGGTTCTATGGTGCGGAAAGGTGTGCTGATGTTCTTCCTGAGAGCAGAACCCGGTGGGCTGTTTCCCGTAACGAGAGGGTCGGCTGGTTCATGCAGGGTGGTGCTCAGGAGCTAGATCACGTCTGAGATGCAGAAATGAAAGATGAGTGTCAAGGGATGGCATCAGAGGAAAGATGGAAACTGGAGGAACCAGCCAACTGAGGTGCTCATCCTTGGTCCCAAGTCAGGAGGGCCAAGGCACTGACTGGCCATCGAGGCTGCCCCTGAGCACGGGCTCCTCAAGTGCGTCCTTCCTGGAGCAGGAACCGGGTGCCTGGGGGTCACCTGCTCGGGGCAGCAGGTTCTGATGGCACCTGGCTTTCCTCACGGAGCCAAGGTTCCGAGAAAAATCCCAGAGGAACTCAGCAAGTCTCCGTGGGAAGGGCGCCATTCCTGGTGGAGCTGCTCTTTGCAGGGCTTCTGCCCCTCCCCTATGTGACAGGTCAGCCTGGAAGATCCTGGGTCATGGCCCGGAACTTGGTGATGAGAAGGAACCCCCCCGAAATTTCCCTAGGGACTACATTTTAAGGTTAGTTGAGGGGAACTTTGGTATCTTACCCATTCAGGGGCCCGGTGCCTTTTTACTTAAGAAGTCTCACATGTTTTCAGGAGTTCTTTTAACATGTTCCAATAGTTCTGTTATGTTTACTATATGCTGTTCTTACAGTTCTTGTATGTATACTGTTTTGTTTTTCTGAATAAGGGAGTTCTTTTTCCCAGATTTGAAAAGCTATTGAATGTGCATCTGCCATGTCAGCCCTGCCCACCCCGGCCTCCTGGCCATGCGTCCGACCTTGCCCTCAGCCTCACCCTCACTGTGACGGAGGGGCTGCACAGGCCCTGCACATGGCACTTCCACCCGCCTGGGGGCACAGCTGACTCCATGGACTCTGGGCCCGAGGGGAGGCAGAACATCATGGCAGAAGGGCAGGGTGGAAGAAAGCTGCTTAGCTCATGGCAGCCAGGAAGCAGAGAGAGGGAAAGGGGCAGGAGACAAGAGAAACCCTTCCGGGGCATGTTCCCAGTGACCCGCCTCCTCCAACTAGGTCCCTCCTCCTGTAGTCCATTCATCTATCAATGGATGAGTCCACCGATGAGGCCAGAACCCTCATGATCCAGTCCCTTCCCAAAGCCCCACCTCTGAGCACAACTTGCTGGGGAACAAGCCTTCAACACATGAGCCTTTGGGGGACACTGCAGAGGCTGGCACTTCATCACCCCACCAGGAGTGTTGCTGGGACACCTTGGCTGGGCCAGTGGCTCACTGGGTCTGGAGTGGCTGGTTCTTGGGATTCCATGCTACAGGGCTTCAAGGAGAGACCCCTGTGGCTGCAAAGAACTCAGCGGCATCTGGGTTCTGGGGTATAACCTGGTTGTGAGCTCGGAGTCATGGGACCCAGACCATCCCCGGGGCTGCTGGAGCCAGCTCTGCCTGTAGCCCATCTCAGCCTCACTCCATGTGAGTAATCCCATGGAGCCCTTGCCCTCAAGACCAGGACGAGCAACTCCATCTGGAGGCAGCCTGGATCAATCCAGCTTGACGAGTGGCTGTCAGCCCTCTGTGTCCACAGCCAGAACTCTGACACCAACACTGGGAAGGCCAGCTGTGCTGCCAGCAACTTACCTTTGGTATTGATACCAGCAGAGAGGGATGTGTCCCTGCCCTTACCATCACTGAGCATTCTCTTCTCCTGAGACCTGCAGGCCCTGGGTCCTAGACTCTGGATTTTAGAAAGCCATGCCTCTGTACAGGGATGTTGGGACCAACATCTATGGCCTTGTCACATGACCGACTGCCACCGTGCAGGTGGCTACCAGAGGTTGAGGATGTTCAGCAGCCTGTGCAGAAGCCCGACGGCTGCTGGTCCCACATACTCTCCCTTGTGTGGCTTGCCTGTGGTCACTATGGTTTGTTGGTGGAATTAGTGGGGACCTAAGACGGTTTGACAGTGACTCTTGCTTGTGTTTTTGCTGATTTTGCTAGTCGTGGTGATTGTGTGTGCACATGCATGCCTGTGTGTGCGGCCCCTTCCCAGGACCACATACTGGCGCTGATCCTGGAGAATGCTTATTGGGTTGAGCTGATAACCTGCCCCCATGTGGGACAGGAGCAGGTGGGCCTGATCCTGGACCCAGGGAGGGGCTGCAGAGATGCCCAGAGTGGGCACGTGCCCCAGGCCTGAGTCCGGCACAGGCGACTCAGCCCTGTCCAGGCCCAGACCCTCCCACCTCAGAGCTCCGCCCCTCAGATCCAGCCTGGAAGAGGGGTGGACCATGAGGCTGCTGGTCCCGGAGGCCCGCAGCACCCCTTAGCCTGCAGGGAGGACTTAAATCTTCCCCCTGGAGGTTTAAATTTGATAAGTGGAGCAAGTTCTTTCCTGCTTAGAACCCTGAGGGAAGGTGTGTGGCCTGGGAGCATTCTGTCTGCCTCCTGACCCCTGCTGTCCCTTCCTGTGGGGCCCCAGAGCCACAGACCTCTGTAGGAGACACCTGGGCCCTGTCCCTCCCCCGTCCAGAGCCTGTCTTGTGCCCTCCAGGGCTGCTGGCCGCTCTCAGACCTCATCCATGCTGCCTCCACCTTGGGGTTCCCACCAGCAGCCTTTCTCCAGAAAGGTCAGGGCCACTGGCCATGGCAGCTGTGTGGAGGGGAAGACACTGAGACTCCAAAAGACCCCTGGGGGTCGGAGTTGCCAGTCAGAGAAGCCAAGACCCACAGCGCCACAGGGAGCTCCATCAAAGGTCAGGAGGAAAGGTCAGCCCGGCTGGATGGGGCTGGACCTGGGTGTGGGGCCTCCTCCCTGACCAGGGCAGCTCTGCTCTGAGCCTGCAGGCCGAGCAGCACCATGCGGGGACCGGCGGCCTCACGGCACGCCCCTCTTCCCTCAGCCTGCTCCAGAACTGCTGTCGCCACCATGGCAGGACGAGAGAGCCAGCCTGGCGGCCTCCCGCAGAGCGTATTGAGCAGAGCGCACATCACGTGCTCCTAAGTGGGCCAGCACACCGTGTGAATGTGCCGGGCCTGCCTCTCCGGGTCACCCAGGCTGCGCTTTTGTGCCTCAAATAGCCATCTCCCTCGTGACTGGCTCAGGAGGAGGAGGCCTTTCATGTCCGTCTTCTCGTTTTCTTACCTGGACAGGCGTGTTCAGTGGCCACTGCCTCCCCCTGGGGCCTCCAGGGAGCTGTGTCTGGAGAGGGGGCGCCCTGGTCTTGGGTGGCATGCCTTGGGAAGGCCAACAAGGTGGGTGGCTGAGGGTGGCCCAGCCTGACAGCGGGGACAGGAGCCGCTGGCCTGTTTGTTTGTCCTCTAGTAAGGCTCAGGTGTGAAGGAAGTCCCTCTGCCAGGCCGCGGGGCTCACAGGGCTGGCAGACATAGCTGCCCAGGACACAGGCTGGAGTGTGTATGTGTGTGTGTGTGTGTATCACTGGGGATTGAACCCAGGGGTGTGAGTCTCACTAAGTTGTGGGGAGCCTTACTAAGTTGCTGAGGCTGGCCATGATCCTGCCATCCTCCTGTCTCAGCCTCCCAAATCCTGGGATTACAAGCGTGGGCCAGCACGCCCGGCTCCAGGCTGTTGTTTTAGGTTCGGAGGTAGTCGTTGTTGCCCCTGCTCCAGGCCACTCACCCTGCACCTCTGCATCCTCCTCTGCGTGGGAGCTCCGGAGGCCCATCTCTGCTCCGGTTTCTGCTGCCCCTTGGGGTCACCCCTTTGCAGGAGCCTCATGACAGTTCACAGGCCCCTGGTTCATCCATGGTCTGACATTCCAGTCCCCACACAGGGCTCAGAACCTAGCACCAAGTACTGAGCAGCACCTCTCTGCTGACCAGCCATCCCATAGCTCTGCCCCTGACAGAGGCCCATGTCTCAGTCTTCCAGGCCAGCAAACATGGCCTCGGATCTTCTCTTTAATTTTTAGTATTTAAAACTTCCAACATGTACAAAAGTAGAGGGAAGGAGGGTGAAGAACCGCCACCAATTACCAACAGGGTGTGATCTTGTTCCAACTACCCCCGCACACACACACACACCGCCACCCATGCACTGGGTTATCTGGTCACCCGATCTGTTGGTATTACAGCAGGCGTCTCCAAAAGATACGGACTCCTTTCTTCAACATAACCACAGTACTTTTTCACACCTAAAATAATTAGCAATCCTTTCATATCAGGTTTGCGTTCTCCCGAAGGCCTTATGACTTTATCATTATGATCGCTCTGAGCCGGGATGTGAATGGCTCTGTCCCAGGAGCCAGTGAGGTGGTCCCTTAGGCCTCCCCCTGTAGTTTATTTGCTGAGATTCAGGGTGTTCTGTCCCCAGGCTCCCCATCTGCTTTTCTCTGTTACGTCACTTGGAGCCCCACACACATACACACACACATACACACACCTGTTGCTGACAGCTGGGCGTGGATCTGGACAGCCTTCATTGGGTCACATATGACTTTGAACTTAGCCAGGCTTCATTGTTGGGAGTCGTGTTCTTGTCTGAGACGAGGTCTGCATGTGCCCTGATGCCGGCAGCCGTTGACCCCACGTGCTGACCTGCTCATCCCTTAGGAGCGACCAGGTGCGGGCAGGACTGCGTCCCTGCAGGGGGAGACCCCATCTCCTTGCCTTTTCTGGCATCTGGAGGCCGCTCGCATTTCGTGGCTGGTGGCCCCACATCACTCAGACCTCTTGCGTCTGTCCACATCTCCTTCCCGACTCTGACCCTGTGTGGCAAGGGCCTGGGTGACTTTGGTCCACCTGGAGAGTCCAGGGCGCTCTCCTCATCTCAAGATCCCCACCACATCTGCAAAGTCCCTTTGTCATGTAAGCCGACTTGGTTACAGCTCCAGGACTAGGATGTGGCACCTTGGGGACAGTCATTCTGCCTGCCACACATGCTACAGCTTGTTGCCCAGTGTGAGGCGTACCTGCTTTCACAGCGACGTGCTGCCATACTCCTTTCACCTCACGTCCACCATGGCCCTGCAGCGCGTCCTTGGGTTCGTGCCTAGAAATGGGTCTGTGGGTCGCAGGGTGACGCGCACGTGTTGTGCTGGAAATTGCCAAGGCCCCTGTGTGGGCTGGCACCTCGTGTCCTCTTCAGGGTGCCTGCCACAGGGCATGTCACCGGATGCTTGGATTTCTGCCAGCCTGACAGGCCAGACGTGGCATCTCATTCAGTTTCCCTTTTCATTTCTCTATGACAGGCAAGGCTGAGCCTCTGTTTAAACGTCAGAAGCTGTTTGCCTGTCTTTTACCATTTCCCCCCATTAGGTTGATGGTCTTTTTTTATTTTTAGAGGCTCAGCACCTATTAGGAACATTGACCTTTTATTTCTGAAAGAAGTTGCGCATATTTTTCCAGTTCATTTGTCTTTCCAGTTTGTGTGTTTTTCACGTGCAAGATGTTCTTATTATTTTCATAAGTCATGTCAGGCAATCATTTTTCCAAATTGTACTTAGATTTTGAGCGGCAGGGATGCCGTCCCTATTTCCATTCAGAGGAGACTACATATTTTGTTTTCTTCTAGCACTTCTAAGGCTTAATTTATTGTGTCAAAACCCATCCACTTGGAACTTATTCTGGCTTACAGCATCAGGAATGGCCACAGTTGTTTTTCTTTTTTTACGTAGCTATTCAAGTCATCCCAACACCAATTACTAGAAAGTCCACTTGCTCCAGGTAGTTGAATGCCACCTTTACGATACACCAAGTGTCCCCACAAGGCTGATATGCCTGGATTTTCTGCCGTGCTCAGCTGGTTGCCTGTCTGCGCTCCACTGCCACACTTCCGACTCCAGGAGCATTGTGTAGGGCTCCTTACAGCCCTCCCTTGTCCTGTCTCTAAGTTTTTTTTAAAGCCATTTTTCTTTATTGTCTTTACAAATGAACTGAATAATAGACTTGTCAGCTCTGCGGGGGGAGGGGGACCCTTGTTTTATTTTTACTGGGACTGTATTGAATTTATAAAGGAGCTTGGGCAGGATTTACCTGTTTATGGTGCTGAGTTTCCTGTCCACGCACCCATTTGCTCCAGTTGCTTCCCTGTCTTTTAGGAGAGACTATTAATACTTTTATTTCATTGTGTTTTTTTTTTTGGTACTGGAAATTGAACCCAGGGGCATTCTACCTCCAAGATACACCCCCAACCCTTTTTATTTTGTATTTTGAAACAGGGTCACACTGAGTGGCTGAGGCTGGCCTCGAACCTGTGATCTTCCTGTCTCAGACTCCCAAGTCCTGGGGTTACAGGCATGTGCCACTGCACCCAGCCCATTTTGATTTTATAAAAGAATTTCCACTTCAATCAGATATTTGACGTGGTGTTTGTTTGTACGAGTGGAGGCCACTGCTGTTTTGTGCGTTGGTCTGTAAGCCGCTATTTCCTTGGTTTCCCTGTGATTGTGGTGTTTTCCTCACTGATCGCCGTGATTCTGTCAAATCCAGACGTAAAGGCAAGTCGCCCGTAGCAGGGGCGGTCCCACTTCTCCCTCTCATTTGGCCTCGGGCCTGCTGTGCTGTCCACTGGCTAGGCTCGGGTTTGGTGAAGACGCACTTCACCCTGACCCCCAGCTCTCTCATCTGCAAGAGGGGCGGTAGGACTTGCGCCCAGGGGTGTTATGGGGAGTGGATACAAAACTGAATGTAGGACCCACACCCACACCTGGTCCGAGGGCCCCGGGGCCTCTTCAGGCTGCAGCTCTGCCCCCAGTTGGTCTTCCAGTTGGGATAATTAGTCCTGTAGTGGGGCCAGCTCTGCCTGGACACCAAATGTAATGACCAGACAGGTGCAGGGGTTTCCCAGCGTCTCTTGGGATAAATGATCCAACTATGCGACGATCAGCAGATGTAGAAAGGCCCTCGGTATCAGTCGGGGCCCTCACCACCACGTTGTCCTCACGGGTGCTCCTGGGTCCCTTTGTGGGTCTCCCAGTGGCCACACCCTCCTGAGAGAGTCACGGCCACTTCCCACAGTCTCCAAGGCTTCTGTAACTCCACCAGCCACTGCGCTTAGCACTGGGAAAACTGAACCCCAACCTGCTCCCTCCCCTGTGGGATTGGGGTGCCCCTCCAGAGGGCACCTGCTCGAGGTTGCATGCTCCTGGGAAGCCTCTGTGGGGAGGGTGGTCAGGAAGAGGTGAAGGATGGCGGGATATGGGTAGGGGGTAGCACAGGGGCACAGATGACAGCCTGGGCTGGGGACAGGTGCTGGGGCATATTGATGCACCGGGGCACCGCGGGTTTACCCAGAGAGAGGGACCTGGGACAGGTGGGCCTGAGGACCTTCAAGGACACCAGGGGGGCAGCGTCTCAGGAGGGGCAGGGGGAGAGTCGGAGATCAGTGGCCGCTGGAGCCCGGTGTAGTCTCTGGTCTCTGGTGCACTGTCAGGACCCTCAAGTGAGTTCTCTGCATACCCCTCACTGCTGGTCCCCTGCATGAGGAGCCTGGCTTGCCCAGGGGACCTCGCTTCCTCCACAAGCCTGCCCCAGATGCCCATCCTGGGCCCCCTCCTCGGCAGCTGCAGACATCTTCTCCAGGCCCATCAGACACGGAGCCTCCGGTTGCTGTGGTGTGAGACACTGGCCACTAGACAGAGTCCTGGGGAGGGACGGAGCCTCACCAGGTCCCCTGGCTCCTTGGCATCGCCTGGAGCTATTGAATGCCCCCAGGTGGGATTAGGAGCGGTTTCGTTATAATTTAGAAGCTTTAAGTACCTATTGTCAGGCACTTGCTTTCTGGGGAACAAAAATTACTTGGAAAGAAAAAGAGCTTGGGGTGAATCACTTAAATCTGCAAAATACGTAAACAGTGTTCAATTAAAATGGCAATTACCCCTCCATTAGTCACCAGCCCGTTCTGGACTTGCTGCGGCATTTGCAGGGCGCCCTGCAGCCCTGAGATCAGCAGGGTTCACTCCTCTCAGCTCTCAGTCTGCTTCCTCTTCATCTGGGCATAAGTGCATTACTGGAGGAAGCAGCCCAGAAAGCCCAGACCAATTTCATCTGAGGAAATTGTTCAGTCGGGCCTGCTTGCTGTCAGCCGCCACGACCTAGCCATGAAAGGCCAGTGGGTTTCCGCTTGCTGTTTGAAAACGCTGCTCTGTTGGACTTGTGGGACCTGGGGTCCCTCTGAACAGGGATGGCACAAACCCCCACACTTTGAACTGCCACTCATTGGAGCCTCCTGGGGGCGCTGGGGTGGAGCCAATGATGGAGGCCAACGACCAGGCTGTCCAGCTGGACTTGCGCCTCTTCCCAGTCGTCAACAGGGGCACTTGGATGCAATCCACTGAAACCCACTTCTGGGGAAAGCCCAGAACCTTCCCAAGCGATGGGGAGCGTGCACAACAGTCCTCGGGCCTCTACCCCGGCCTTAGTTGTGGCTGCTCCGGCTTGGGCTGGACTCCCTGCCTCCCTGGCCTGGTTGGAAGATGGTGAAGGAGGTCAGGAGCTGGGCCTCAGAGGAGGGAGGACCAGGGAGCTCTTGAAAACTGGCCAGGTGGCAGATAGAGAGGGGAGGGCTCAGGGGAGGGTAGAGCGTTTGGTCGGGGACCCCCGAGGGGGCAAGTACTCAGGATGTCTGCAGGGAGCCCGGGTTCCTGGGGCTGTGTGACAGAGTCCCACAGGGCGACAGCTGCTAACAGCAGAAAGCCAGCCTCATAGTCCTGAAGACCAGACATCTGAAGTCAGGCAGGAGGCCCCTCTGGAGGCTCTGAGGGGCCCTCTGGCCTCTCCTGCTTCTGGGATCTGCTGTTCTCCTTGGCTTGTGGAGCCGTCTTCAGCCAGCCTACGTTTTCTCCTTCCTGTCTCTCATGAGGACACCTGTCATTGATTTAGAGTCCACCTCAGTCTCTGACCCCAAGACCCTCCACTTAATTACATCTTCACAGACGCTTATTCCAAAGAGACCATGTTCTGAGGTCCCCCTGTCTTTGGGGCCACTCAGACCCACTAAGAGAGGTTGGTGGCCTTTGCCCCCAGGGCCCCAGGGAGGGACCATGTTCACCGTATACCACGGCACCTTGCCCAGGGCTGCCACCAAGAAAGATGTAAAAGATTGTCTTGAGTTGCTGTCCAGCTGAGACCATCTCACACAGAACCCAAACATTCAAGAGACCAGGGTCCCAACCCTGCTCTTCCCTGCCTCCCCGTGCGTGCTCCCTAACCTGTTAGCTGCTCCTGATGCCCCTGGCCAGCAGCCGTGGGGTTCCACACAGAGGCAAGGCGTTCTTCCCCAGGGGTCCTGGAGACAGTTGCCCCGTGGCTGGGCGGGTGTGCACAGACAGACCGCAGAACAAAGCAGGTCGCTTGGGCAGGCAACTTTCGTGCACAAGGAATAGAAGGGGCAGAATGGCTCGGGGCTTGGCGCCTGCTACGAGGCCTTGGGCTACAGACACTGGTGCCCCAGAGGCAAGCCCCGCGTGGAGGGGCTTCCCAAACCCAGCACCGAGAGCCCAGCCAATGCTGCCCACACCGAGCCCTGCAGAGCCAGGCAGGAGGACCTGCGTCCCTCCAACCGCCCCGCCTGCAGCTCCCAGCCCTGTGAGATGACTCTCTCCCGAACAGAGCCCGTGAGCCGTGGCTGCGGTGCCAGGGCTGGAGCAGGTGTCTCCTTCCATCTCCGTGCTCCTGTAGGTAGAGCCGACTCCTCCGTGTGAAGTAAGTGGACTGCTCTGCCTCCCACGCTGGCGTGTGTGCAGGGAGACAGGCAGGCTGCCCTGACGGACAAGCCGGTAATTCTGCCTGTTGAACAGACTGACGTGTCAGCTGGAGACGGGCCCGGAGTCGAAGCCAGGTGGGCTGGTGGCCTGCTGCGGCTGACACATATTTTCATTCTGAAATTTTCAGCTGGCTTTCAAAATAATAATTTGAAAACTGATTGTAGGTAGTTCAGGGACAAATCCCTCGCCACCAGCTCTGCCGAGTGGTCTCTACATGCGACCCGCCTCATTCTCACACCACAGCCCGCCCACCTGTGGCTGGCTCTCAAGCCTGGGGCAGTGCGGCCTCCTGCATCCTCAGGAGTCTTGATCCGCACACTTGCTGGCTGGGCGGCCACCAAACGTGGGCTTTTCCCATCCCACCCACAGGGCGGGGCAGTGTGTCCCTGAGGCCACCATGTTGCCCATCCTCCGGAGTGGCCTCCCGCAGAGCCCACAGTGCAGACAGGCCACGCCCTCCCGCACCCATGGCCCTGCACCTGAGCCCCAGACTATCCCTGGCCACCGCCAGAGTGCTTTCTGCCCGATCCGCCCTGAGCTGAAGGCCCTGTGTGCTGCCCTGTCTCCCGCCGCCCCCGGTGACCATGGAAGATGGAGCAAGGGAGGGAGGAAGGGTCCTTGCTCTCACCCTGGAAGAGTCTCAGGGAGGGGCCTCCAGGGACAACCCTGAGCTGGGTCAGGACCCAGGCATGTTCCTCCTAGTTTATAGAAGGACAGCCCCCAAACATCCCCCGAGGGGTACGTTACTGCACCAGTGGAGAGACGTTCAATTGCAGGTTGAATTGAGGTTTTGAGCAGCTGACTTGAGGATTGGGGCACCCTTCTGGGGTTTCCGATGACCAGCGTCATCACCAGCGTCCTTGTCAGAGGAAGAGGGAGGCAGAAGACGTCAGTATCAGAGAAGGATTTAAAGGAGTTGCTGGCTTTGAGGTTGGAGGAAGAGGCTGCACAACGCGGGTGGCCTTGGGAAGCTGGAGGGCTGGGATACGATCCTCCCTGGAGCCTCCCTCTAGAAGGAGCCAGCCCTGCCAACACCTTGACCTTGACCACTGACACCCAGGTCGGGCCTCTGATCCCCAGGACAGTAAGGCACTAAGGCCATGCTGTTTGGAGCACCAAGCGTGTGGCCAGGGAGTTGCAGCAGCCACAGCAGGTGGAGACGCGCACACGCCATGTCCTGGTTCTGCTGTCGTGACTACTCTCTTGGCTCAGCCACCGGGGTGCCCTGCGCTCGGCAGCCCTGAGCAACCTGTGGCAGGTGTTTGGAACTTTCCAAGGCTTCCTCGAAGCCCTGCATGACGTTTTGACCAGAAGGGTGGTTCCCGGGGCACTGATGGAGGTTTGCGGCCGGGAATTAATGGCGGCAGGCTGTATGAGTGGTGTGGCTTGGGGTTTCTTTGTCACACCCTAGTTTTGCTTAATGGAGAACTTGAGGAACTCCTGGTTCCTGCAGAGCATCACCAGCTTCCTTCAGATGGTTCAAAATGGGCTCTAGTCATGGGGAAAGTGGTGGAGTGCAGGCAGATGCCTAAAAATGTCCTTGGCATGGAGTCTTTGGGGCAGCCATTAGGGCCCCTGAGGCAGGGACGTGCAAAGATGGTTTGAGGGACCACCTCAGGGCCCAATCCAGCCCTCTGAGCCAAGAGAAGGCAGGTGAGTCCACAGGTAGAGACTTGGGACCAGCCTGGACCCTCAGCAAAGAGCCAAGCTCAGAGAGCAGCCCTCGGCTTAGAGCCAGCAACCTGGCGCAGGGGGAGGCCCGTGCTGGAGGCAGCTCCATGACCAGTGTGGGCGAGGAGTCCAGCCCTGCACCGCAGTCCTAACATAAGAACCCTGCAAAGTTCCTCTTCGGATTGTGCAGAGAACCCCGGTGACAAATAGATCCCGCGGTGGCACCTGTGCCTGAAGGCATTGGCTCCCAGGGGACGGCTATCAGCAGGCCAGGAGGAGGACATGCGGGCCGGGTTCCTGAGTCTCCCTCGGTGGCTGCTATGTACCCGGATGATCTTCATCATGACCTTCTTTTAAAGGCAGTTGAAATCAGAGACATGGCTCTTAAACTCTTCTTACAGGCACTTTCCCAAGAAAGAAAGGGATTTCCTGCAGCAGGCCGGGCACTGCCCTTTGGAAAGCAGGTGTTGCTTCTGATCTGACCCCGCCTGGCCAAGGGGAGGGTCAGGCGACAGAACCCAGAGCCTCTAGACTCCAGCAGAGCCTGAAGAGGGCTTGTGGTTCTCTCCTGGGTCCTCAGGGCTCCGAGCAAGGTGGCCACACCTGACGGAGTGAGCGGCGGGCTTCCCGGGTGTTATGAAGCAGAGCTGGGGAAACTGGTGGGTCTCCTTTCCAATTAACACAATGTGTCTCAAGCAATTCATGAGGCTGACCCCCGTCTCCGAGGGGGAGAGTGAAGAGGGGCCCTGGGAATGTCCTCATTCCCAACTTTTCTTCTTTTACATGTACATATGTCCCTCCTCAGGCCTGGGGGTGGGATGGGACAGCCATAGGGTCTGCTGGTGCCAAACTCTGCCAGGGTGCCCAAATCCCCCTGAGGGCCACCAGTGCAATGCAGGTGCCAGGGGTAGGGGTCTGGTTTTGAGGAGCCAGAGCAGGGTGGGGCAGGAGGAACAGCCCCGGCAGAGGCCGCCACGTGTGAGATGGACACAGCCTCCTGGAGGCTCGCGTTGTAGCTCATGCACTGTGGCCAGGAGCAGGGACCCAGACCTGGGCAAAGCCGGCGGATGGGTTGTCAGGAAATCCATGGTGGAGCCTCGGGGCTCACTCGCAGCGTGCACCTTTCTTGCATGCAAATCAAACAGGCCAGCTGCATCCTGTCCCAGACCCAGCAGCGTGGAGGCAGGGAGCAGCATCCATCCATCCTCAAGTGTGCCCCTCCTGCCCTACTGAGGGTGGCCGCTGCTCCGGCTGCAGGGAGGAAGGGGCAAGGTTGGGGGTTGCCAAACATGACGGAGGTTCAGCCAACGAAATGCAGAATATGTCTCAAGAAACAAAGCTGCCAGACCCCCTAGTGAGGGGTCGGCCTGGAGTCTAAGACAGAAGAGGGAGGGGCTCATGGACCATGGGATCCTGGAAAGTTAGGCAACAGAGGCTGCAGGGCACACACCGAGTTTCTCCAGGTTTGGCTGCCTCGATTTCCCCTCAGTATTGAAATGCGGTTGCCTGGCTGGATCCCAGGACCCATCTGAAAGTTGGCACCCTTCCCTGACCGCATACGCTGGTGCTGGTAGGGTGGAGGTTGGGTGGCTTTCCTCCTGCACTTGGTCTGTGTGGTTAGGAGCTGCCACTGTTATCGAGAACATACTTGGTTATAGGCTGGGACGCACTGTTTCTACATTAGGTGTATGGCCCCGCATTTCTCAGGGCGCACGGTCTTGCACTTCCTGGGGTGCGCAGCCTCACGTTTCAGCGGCTAGGGCATTCTGCGTGTGTTTCTGGCTGGAGTCTGCAGAGTGCACCCATTTCATCCCCTGGATGGTTGTTCACATGATGATTGTTTAACCCCCCGTTGGGTCCCCCTCTCCAGGCCACAGCCTGTTCCGGGCATGGCTCGCGGCCCTCTCTCTGCAGCCACACGGCACCGCTCAGCCTGCTGCCTGTCAGAATTGCCAGGGGAGCGTGGCCTGCTGGCAGGGCCCAGGCTGAGTTCCCAAAGGCCCCAGCCAGGCTGAGGGCCACCGAGGCAGCCCACGGGGAATCGAGCTCTCTGCAGCGCTGGGCTTCTCCCTGCCTTGACCAGGCGTCTCAGGACAGCCCACCTGGCCCTGGGTCCTGCCCGCAGCTTCCCTCCTGGGCCCGCAGGTGTTGATCCAGGTGGGAGAGTCACACCTCGACACAGGCTCAGAAATCCCAGGAAAGAGCATTTCCAGAGCAAGTGTGAATTAGCAGATAATGTGGCTTTTAATTGGTGTAATTGCACTTTATCCAACACATTTAGGTAATTGCCTAGTGCCTGTGATTTTTGTCTCCTGTTTGTCAGTCTGCATTGCTGGGTGACTTGTCAGTTTGGGAGGTCGCGGAAAACACGGAACATAGAAAAACCACAAGTTCAACCTGACTGTCCGAGGCCAACTTGGAGGATTCTGGGTCACCCTCCCTGCACCCGAGACAGCCCGCCAGGGAGATCTGTGGCTATCTCAGGGAAAACTGTAGGTGTGTGTGTGTGTGTGTGTGTGTGTGTGTGTGTGTGTGTGTTACTGGGGATTGTACCCTCCCCCCCCCCAGCCCTCTTTATTTTGAAACAGGGTTTTGCTAAGTTCCTGAGGTTGGCCTTGAACCTGCAATCTTCCTGTCTCTGCCTCCCAAGTACTGGGATTACAGGCATGGCCACCACACCTGGCTTGGGCCATTTTTGTTAAATGAGAGGAAGGATCATTTCCCTAAAATCTATGGCTTCATGGACCTTGGAAGGTCTTCTAAGGGCCTCATGAATGACCGCCGACCTGGGTTTTCTTCTGAGCATTTCTGTCCAGCCAGAGCCTGGCTGCCCATTGGTGCCCAGAGCACTCCTACAGCGTGGGAGAGGAGAGTTTCATGTCACAGGTGGACACTGCGGCCCATCTCTGGGTCCCTCATGGTAACCAAAGAGCTGGATCCCTGCATTCATTTTCTGTGGCTGCAGCAGCAAATGACCACAAGCAGGTCACTCAAAGCTGAAGTCAGTTCACCGGGCTAAGGTCAGGCGTCGGCTGCTCCGGCCAGCAGCCTCAAGGGGCAGTGCTCTTCCCCTCCTCTCTCTAGATACAAATGATTGCTCTTAAGACTTACTTGAATGATCCAGGGTCAGTATCCTTCACCTTGTCACATCTGTAAAGTCTCCTTCGCCATGTGGCGTGACACATTCATAGGTTCTGAGGACTAGGACGTGGATACCCTCAGAGCTGTCATTCAGCTGACCACAGTAGGGGACTGATCCCTGGGTGGCCCCCGTGAGCTGGAGGCCTGGACTTGGCCCTGACCATGAGCAGTTTGTGTAGTGTTCATGTTAGCAGATGAGGAGACAGAGGGTCAGTGATGCCAATGAAGGGTGGCCAGGCCAGAGACATCGGAGACATGCCCAGGAACATGGGATCCTCTGACCAGGGAGAGAAGTGTGGGGATGTCAGGCTGCCCTCAGCACCTAAAGGGCCCCGGAACAGTCTGCCTGCTGTGTGGCAGCCAGAGCAGGACCCACGGGCAAAGCCAGGAGAATTCCAGAATGTGAGTGGATCCTGGGCACCTCCTAAGCCACAGCCCGGCCCACAGGGGTACCTGTGTGCATGTACCACAGATCCGGCGACTTCTGACCCAGACCCCACTGAGTGACAATGTTCTTGCTCCTTTCAGAGCCCCCACCCCTTCCTCTTGGATCCTGGGTACAGGAGACACTCCATCCCTTATCCATGGAGAAGGTCTGGGAGGTTAGCAGGATCTGGCAGCAAGAGAGAGGCAGGATGTTGGCCCCCCTTCACCCACCCCAGAGACAGGGACCCTTCTCTGCACGTCCCCTGCAGCCCTGCACCCCACACCTGCTCCCACGGGTCTGCTCCCCAAGCCTCACTCCTGGCCTGGGTCTCTGGGCTGGGGGCTTCCTGAGGTGTCAACCCCAGCAGAGGCAGCTTCAGGCGGGGCTTCGCAGGAGTCTTGGTGGCCTGCACGGGGCCTGGCTGGGTTTGTGCCAGGTTTGGGCTGGGGGTAGTGGGCTCTGAGGTGTGGCGACTCTGCCGTGGTCACATGTCACCTTCGTGCCCTCTGGCATCATGCCTCGAGCTCAGCCTCTTCTGGCTCACGCCCTGCCCGTGGGCAAAGTGCTTGTGTGCGGTGTTGCTGTGGCTTGGTTTTGCCACAGAAACCACCCCTGTGGCCTATGAAAGTTGCTGTTTCCAGATGCTGGGGGGATTTTTAGGGCTCAGGGACTGACCATTGTGTCCAGAAACCCCCAAGACCAGCAGTCACCAGGCAGGCCTGACACCACGATGTAGGGCAAGATTCATGGCAACAACGTCAACCTCGCGGTAATGCGACGGAAACCACAAGCGCAGGCGGCCGCCGGTGCTCCCGTCCACCAGCGGGGCTGCTTCCGTCTGCCAGAGCCCGCTTCCAGCTCCTGCCCAGAGCGGGTAGCTCACACAGTTGACACTAAATAGCGTAGCTCAGCATTCTTGTTTGGTTGTATAAAGTTGTCACATATCACCAAGTCTGCACGAATGTCACTTCAGTGGCTGCCTGATAGTTCGAGATCGCCTATCCAGTCCAGCACGTTTCTAGATGCCATGGTGCTGGGCAGTCTGGTTGCTGTAAGTAACACTATGGCAAACGTCTTCAGACCAGTCAGGGCATTCCCAGGAGGGGTGCTGTGGGTTCCCATTGGGTAGGTCCAGAGATTTGGCCTGAGACTGATGCTGCTAAGACGCTGGCCAGCTCTGGGCTGCCTGCCTTGGGTGAGGCACCTGGAAGTGTCTCGCCCACCATGAGTTCCAGAACTGTTCACTTCCCCCAGTCCCCCTGGACTCCTGCTTCTTGCAGACCTGGAGACCACCGGTTGTGCAAACCCTAGAAGTACTGGTTACCTGGAGCCGGTGCTCGAGAGGGCTCTCCATGACTGAAAGGGGATGGGGGTGTTGGCTTTGCAGTCGAAATTTTGTGGCTCAACTCCTGGTTTCCCTTTGGAGATCTTGTCCCTGATCCTGATGGATGCTCCTTGGCCACAGGGGCCCCTGGCACATCTCTCCCTGTTCCTGCTTGTCACCCTCCTCCCCCTAGTCCTCTCTGGAGAGCAGCTGACGGTGTGTGAGCCATGTCAGCGTCACTGGCTGCCACTGACAGTTCAGTGCTCTGAGAGGGTTGCGCCTTAGGGCTGTGCAGGGACCGTGTCATCACGGAGGGTCCCCGTTGTGGTGGCAGTGATGGCCTTAGGTTGGCGAGAGCTTCCTGGGTGCAGGGCTCTGCTACATGGATTCTCTTGTAATCCCCCACAGTCCTCTAAGCCACGTGCTGATCTGGGCTCCAGGAAGGGAGTCCTGGGGCTCAGGAAGGACTGGGCACCTGGCCGGGGCATGGAGGTGAGCGCAGTGCACCCCACACGGGCCAGCCCTCCGTGCAGCTTGGGCTCGTGCCTGGGTGCTCTTTGGTTGGACTCTGTCTGTCTGCAGAAGGTGCCGGTCACTGCCTTGTCCCACTGCCGGCTGGAAACCCTGGTGCTTTGAGTTGCATTAAGGCAGGGTGTCTGCGGGGTCCCGCCCCACGCGTCCTCCCGCAAGCCCTTTGCCTCCAGGTGTGCATCGTGCAGAAGCGGGACACAGAGAAGATGTACGCCATGAAGTACATGAACAAGCAGCAGTGCATCGAGCGCGACGAGGTGCGCAACGTCTTCCGGGAGCTGGAGATCCTGCAGGAGATTGAGCACGTCTTCCTGGTGAACCTCTGGTGAGCCGCCGCCTCAGCGCTGCAGCCTCCCCTGCCAGGCGGCCCTCCCCACGGCTCCCTGGCTCTCGTGCCTCTGGGGTTCTCAACACCCGCAGGCCCTCCCCAGCCTTCCAGTGCCCAGGGCCAGTGGGGGCCCAGCACCCATGGCAGCCTAGGGCTAATGCAGCCTCTCCCCGGGCCACCTGGAAGCCCAGGGCTTCGACAGTGGAGCCGTGCTCCCCTGGGGCTTCTGGCACTGAAGTCATGGTTGAGAGTTTAGGGGCTGACCTTGAGTCCCCCCCAAAACCCAGTGCCAAGACCAGCTCCAGGAGGCGTAGGTACCTGCAGGCTGTGGGGAGTCCTCCCCAGAGCCGGGGTCCTCCCTGCCTGCCTCCCATAGTGGGCTCCATGCCTTGTGGTGTGTGCCCATTAAACCTTCCTCTGCCCCCCACCCAGTGGCCAAGGAGGCCAGGCCCACTCAGACCCTCATCCTCCTCACGCAGGGGTGGTGACTCCCCAGGGGTCCAGCAGGGAGGAAAGGCGCTCTGTGAGTGAGGCCCGCCTGTAGCCCTGCGGGAGTGCAACATTGACACCAAGGCTTCTTACAAAGCAGGGAGACCTTGGATGTCCCTCTTCTGGGGCCTCGGGGTGACCACACACTGGCCCTCCTGGGCACTGTCTGAGAGGCAGTGTTGCCTAGTGGTCGGGACATGGGCTGTGGGTTGGATCCTGCCTCCTGCCATGGGTGACATCCTAACCTCCCTGTTCTCAGCCGCACCTGTGGATGGGGGTGGACTGGTCCTGTGCTGCCACATGCAGCGTCCGTGTGGCAGAGCGCTCTGATCAGGGGCTGGGAGTCGTCAGCACAGTTTCTACACCCCTTCCCCTACCCTGCAGGCCGGCTGGCAGGGGTGTCTGCTACTGCCCCAGGGCCATGTAGGGTGGAGACGCCTAACCTGGTCTCCAGTGGGGAGGCCACCTGCTCTGGTTCCCCATTCTCCAGGACCCCGGGACCCTCCTGGAGCCTGGCATCCTGGATCCCTCTGCTCTGCGGCTCTCTCCTCATGTCCCCTTCCCGAGGCGCCCTTCCCCAGACCCCAACAGCCTTCCCCAGCACACCCTCCACTGAGGAGGAAGACAGGTGACTGTGGAAGGCAGGTAAAGGGCATCACATGAAAAATGAGTCTTTTGTGACTTTCTTCTTTAAAAAAACAGTCATTTAAAAGTTACCTCTGAGAGCTCACAAAAGAAATGGCAAAGTGGAAGTGGAAGGAGGTCCTTAGAATGCTGTTTTATTACCACCACCATCACCATCATCACTACCACCACCATCACCAGCATCACTACCACCTTCACCATCATCACACCACCACCACCACCACCACCATCGTCACTACCACCACCATCACCAGCATCACTACCACCTTCACCATCACCACTACACCACCACCACCACCACCATCGTCACTACCACCATCACCAGCATCACTACCACCTTCACCATCACCACACCACCACCACCACCACCATCGTCACTACCACCACCATCACCAGCATCACTACCACCTTCACCATCATCACCACACCACCACCACCACCACCATCGTCACTACCACCACCATCACCAGCATCACTACCACCTTCACCATCATCACACCACCATCACCACCACCACCACTGTCATTACCATCACCACCACCATTATCAACACCACCACCAGCATCATCACTACCTTCATCATCACCATCATCACTACCATCATTATCATCACCACCATAACTATAATCACCACCACCACCACCACCACCACCACCATCGTCACTACCACCACCATCACCAGCATCACTACCACCTTCACCATCATCACCACACCACCACCACCACCACCA